>WYDI02005106.1:0-17821 GCA_009867235.2 Psittacus erithacus | reverse complement strand
GATGTGCTGTGGTATGGAATACCTCTTTGGTTAGTTTGGGTCAGGTGTCCTGTCTCTGCTTCCTCCCGGCTTCCCCTTCCCCCTAGCAGAGCATGAGGCTTAGAAAGTCCTTGGTCAGACTAAACACCAGTGAGCAGCAACAACTAAAAACATCAGTGTTATCAGCGCTGTTCCCAGGCTGAAAGTCAAAAACACAAAAAGCAAAAGCACTGCACCAGCTACTAAGAAGGAGAAAAATGACTGCTATTGCTGAACCCAGGACACATGCCATGACACTCGAGTCCTCAGCACACTTTCTCTTAAGCCTAGTACACTTGAAAGTTCATCCTACTTGCACTATACTGCTCTGTAGGCTGCGGACATCCCATAAATGAGGATATGCAGCAAACTTTACTTTCTACTAAAGCAAAATGAAGGAAGATTGTAATGCGTACAAGTAGGAAGGTTAGGGTGGCAGGGGCAGCCTCTCTGAGGAGAGGCCAGGGAGTCCCTTGTATGGGACACAGCTGGCTGTCGCACATCCATGGCAGGACATGGCTGAACCTTTCAGGCAACATGGCAGCACCTCATGGAAAATAAGTGTAAGGGTGAAACACCGCACAGGCATAGGAGGTGAGAAACTGCAGTGTGAACACCACGAATGAGGGGAAGAGGTGCTCTGGGCAGTGGGAAAGGTATTTCCCTGCAGATCATGTAAAGCCCATGCTGGAGCAGTTCTTGAAGGACTTCAGCCCACAGCGAGACCCCATGTCACAGCAGGGGGAAAGTGTGAGGAGGAGGAGAGGCAGAGAGGAGCTGTTACAGATTAGTGCAAACCCCACCCCCCTGTGCTGCTTGGGGAGGTAGAGATAGACAAGTCCTGAACAAAGGGGTGAGGGTGAGCACGAGAAGGTGATGCTGAGCAGTGGTGGTGTTTTCTTCTTTTATTTTGTTTCATGTTACCCAAATCCATTTTAATTTGCAACAAAATTAAATTAATTTTCCCCAAGCTGAGCCTGTTTTGCACATGACAGTAACTGGTGAGCAATCTCCTTGTCTTTACCTTAACCCATGAGCCTTCTCCTCCTATTTTCACTCCTGCCCCGTTGAGGAGGCAGAGTGACCAAGTGCCTGGGTGAGAGTTCATCACCCAGACAAGCTTAACCCACCTCAAATATACAGTGTAAGAACAGCCTAAGGTTTTAATGTGAAAGCTGTACAGCGCTATCTTCCAACTTCAAGCTTTTGGCTTATCTGGAGCACAGTAAACTGGATGGCTGGTGAGCAAGCAGCATTTTTGCTGTAATAAAGCTCTAGCTCCCCTTCTTGAGTTTAAGGACTCTTTAGTACATTTCCACAGATAAGTTCACTGTCACAGAGCAGTTACCAGGTAAGTAAAGATTATGCCTTCCATCTGAGAGTAGCTCAGCTATCTCCTGCCTTCTACTCTGGCGCTGCCGTGACTGAATTTTACTACTTCCTAGCACAGCTATTCATTTATCTATTGTTTCAAACCCTAAAAGCCAGAGGCAACTTACCTGCTGTCTGACAAGCCCTGCAAAGCTGGCAAGAAGTTGCAGAGCTCTGTACCTACAAGGAAATATCTCTCTCTTTCCACCCATTCCCATGCACAACATTGCACCTGGTTTAGTGGACGCCCTGTGTGTGGTCACCTCTTCACATGGCCAAAACATCCTCTGACACTGGGGATGGGGAGAGACTGACCCACCCCATGCCACAAGCACATTACATCAGAAGGTTAGGAAGAGCAGAATTAGGATATCTGAAGCCTGGCAGACTTGGCAAATCCAGTTCAGTGAAAAAATAGGACAACAAAATCTACACAGTCCAAACTGTGAGCCCTGAAAAGATCAAATATATTGAATCCTGCTGTCTGTTACTTCATTTTAAATCCTATGAAAAATAGCAATCTTGGATTCAAAATTTTAGCATGATTAATGTATGCAGTAAGACAGAACTTCAGTTCAAACTGCAGGCTTTACTGTCAGTGAAGAAGATAAAAGACCAGGAAAACCTCATGTAAATTTAACTTTTTGGCCCCTGTGATACAAACCACACCTCTGTCTGCCAAACCTTTTCTGTCAGAAAAACGGTATGGTCTCCTCATTAAAATACCCTATATCAAAGAAAAAAAAATACGTCACTAAATCACTTGCCTCCTCCTCCCTCTCACGGAATAAAGTTAATACTAGCATTCAGTAACTCTTCAGAAACTCTTCCAAAGCACTTGCTTGCTTTGCCAAGATCATCTGTACAAAAGGTCCTTGCATTAGAAATACTTTATAGAATTGAGATGCATTTCCCTTTTAGCTAAATTTAGGAAAGAGACAGCTATACATCCAGTTTAAGTCTACTGAAAGAGCTCATCTGACAGAATTATAGCAACTCCTGCAGTGGGTAACGGCTCACTTCCCATTAGTCAAACACATAAACACACAGCCTGGGAGATGCACTTCAACCAGCTTCTAGAGCAAGTCCTCCACACACACAGCATTTACTGCTTAAGTGCGTGTATGCATGTCTATGTATATGGCTATATTAAGCCAAGGATACCAGAACAGCAAAAGGTGGGAAATGACCACATTTGCAGCAAGCTGCTAATTCTGCAGCAGGACTGCATACTAATCAGAAGCATAGCAAGAGCTCTCCAGTCCAGCCATGCTATGTGCACTGTTTTTTTTTTCACTAATTTCCTCCTTTCTGCACTATAAGGCTACAACTAGCTTATAGCTGCAAAGAGCACACCCCCATCGGCGCAGGACACTGCCAGAGCCCATACTGAAGCCAGGCACCCAAGACCACCCACAGCTTGTAGTTGTCTTCTCCCACAAGGAATCGTTTCAGTGACAAAACCCAGGCACATTACTATTCTTCCCCTCAGCCCCTTCTACAAGTCAGCAGTTCAGTGGGATTATACAAATTGGTGGAGTAAGGCACCAGTGCTGCTATTAACAAAGCAAGGTGAGACAACATCTGGGCTCTACACAAATCAGTTTAAACAGACAAGTAATCAGACTCTGAATTCACCACTATGTGAAGCATGAAGTTCTGATTACAGTTTTGCTTTTCCCTCAAAAATACAGTTTGACTGTATTTAAGCAGAACAGAGGCCTAGCTAATCTCACAGCTGGTCTCTGACGTAGTCGACAGTGACAGAAACAGGCCATGTAAAAGTCAGGAGTAAAAGTAGGGAGTTAGATAAGCTTCTTCACAAGCACTAGATGGCTTTAAAAAACCATCAGTGGATTTGAGTACCTGGTACTGGATAAGCATTAGAAACATGGCCAAAAGAAAACAGTTTAACACTTTAATACCAGGGTACAAATGATGTAGGAATTACCAAATAGGCTGTATTCAGAAGTGTCAAGGGAGGTGATAGTCCTACTCTGTGCTGCCCCGTTGCAGCACCACCTTAAGTACTCTGTGCAGTTTTAGGCATCTCAATATAAGGACACCAAATTATTAGAGTGTGTCCAGAGGAGGGCAACCAAGGTGGTGAAAGGAATTGAGGGCCAGACTTAAAAGGAGCAGCTGAGATCACTTGGCTTGGTCAGCTTGGACAGGAGAAGGCTGGGGGGACATCATGGCAGTCTACAACTGCCCAAAAAGGTGCAGTGGAGAGTGAGGCTCTGATCTCCTCTCTCTGGTGACCAGTGGTAGGACATGACGAAATGGAATGAAGCTGCATCAAAGGAAGTTCATATTGGACATCAGGAAAAGGTTCTTCACTGAGGGTGGTCGCTGGAACAGGCTCCCCAGAAAAGTGGTTGTAGCACCAAGGCTGTAACAGTTCAAGGAGTGTCTGGACGATGCTCTTAGTCATATGGTTTATTTTCAGGTAGTCCTGCAAGGAACAGAGAGTTGGACTTGATGATCCTTATGGGACCCTTACAACTAGAGACATTCTATCATTCTATGTACTCACGCTGGGTTTTTCTTTTTTCGGAAGGGACAAAAAAACCCAAAAAAACCCCCCAAAATCCCCCAAAAAACGAAAACTGATAAACTTAACTTTTACCTGTTGGTGGGAACTTCATAATTCTCAAGAACAGAAATTCTTTGCACCTAAAGAAGCCGCTAATATAGTATTACAAGACTGACAAGGAAAAAACACTTCTAAAACCAGACAGACCATAAAAGGAAGGCTAAAGTAAGTGTAGACCCACTGCTCAAGGGGCAAGAGACCTCATGACAAAGAACATGGCTTATGTACTCAATGTTCTTTTAGCCTCTGTTTACATTGATAATATCTTGTTTCCTCAGGCCTCCAAGGTACCTGAGCATCCTCACAGAGCCTCCAGTGGTGAGTCAGTGCCCACAATAGAGGAGGACTGAGTTCAGGTGAACTTCATCCACAGAGACACTCAAGTTCATGAGACCAGACTGGGTGCAGGGGTACTGAAGGAGATGACTAGTTTAATTGCAAGACAGCTGTCCATTATCTTCCAAATGTTGTGGTGATTAGGAAAGGTTCCTGATGGCTAGGGAAAGGTAAACATCACATTCATCTTCAAGAAAGAAGATGCAGGGAACAGGAGTCCCACTTCAGTCCCTGGGAAGAATAGAGAAAATCTTCCTGGAAGCTACTTCCAGCCACTGGAGGTATAAGAATGTGACTGAGAGCAGTCAGCAGAGGTTTACCAAGAACAATCCTGCCCAATTTACAACCAGATCCATGAGATATGTTCCAGACAGATAATGAGATGGGTGGAGAACTGTCTGGACTACTGGACTCAAAATTATTAATTCCAACTGTGTGAGGTCCAGCTAGAGGCCAGTGACTACCACCGTTCCTCCAGGACGGATCACCACTTAGCCCAAAACCACTTAATGTCTTGATTAACAATTCAGTGGGATCAAGTGAACTCCTAGCAAACTCACAGACGACACACAGGTAACTTCTTTTCAGAGACACCCTGTGCTGCCCAGCACAATCTCCACCATATAAACATGACTGTTGATTTAGAGGATGTTCCAGGAAGAGAAGAAAAAAGGTTAGATCAGCTGTTCCATAAGGCATACTCAGTCAGCAGGTCAGGTGAACTCTCAAGGACAGCCTGCAGTCTAGTGAAAATGGAGACGAACTTCAGTGTGGGCAGCCCCTTAACACACAACACTCAAGCTGAACAACAGAAAGTTACTTTTCTTCTACTTTACACTGTAACTGGGAGGCTTCCGACACCACCCCTAATAAGCTATTCCATAAAAATTTTAGCTCAACATAGGGAAGAGATTATAACATCCAAGTTAAGTTTTAACAAGATCTCATCCTAATAATGCATATAAGAAAATTTTATAAAAACAATGCAAGACTAAATCATACTGGAGCACACAAATACCATATGAATATCATGCTGTTTATTATCTACTATGGTAAATAACTCCTACCACAGGGCAAAAGCATAAATATACCTAAGCTATTTTTACTTTAATTGCCATTATGGACAGCCGTATAACACACCTTCTTTCTTCCTTCCCCACATCCCTCAAAACTTTTCTTGACACAGGACAATTTTTCGCCTGTTGTCACATGTGCCAATAAAGCATCATGCATACAAAAAGTCAAACTGATGTGCTGGTAGTGGTATCTTGCCTCTAGTTCACCAAACACCCACTTCATTAGCTTGCAGCTTTTAAGCTTGTATTTGAAAACTTTACCTACCAGATGCATTAAATAAGAGACAGCTTCCTGAGCAAGGGCAAAGGAAAGCTTATTTCCCCTTCCCATACACTGGGTGTTCCTCCACCCAGTGTATGGGAAGGGGAAATAAGCTTTCCTTTGGTCTTCACATTACTGGGTAGGAGTCAATCTGCCTGATCAACCTGAATAACCAGCCTTCATAGTACCTGAATTGCAGATACCTGCTAAGGGCATTCCACCTGCTAATCAAGAATATCAGTAGGGACTGGGACTAGAGTGACACGGAATGAAAAAGTTCCATGTATTTAATTCATGTAGTTCCATACACTGCTGAGCAAAGGCAGGGATAGGTGAACAAAAATTGTGCACTACCAATTATCTTAATGTAATTGGGAACCCTTTTCTACTATCTCTTTTCCAGTAATTTGGGAATTATGAAATTATAATACATGTACATAAACCTACTAACAACTGATTCAGAAGTCTCCTTATAAAAAATTGTGCTGTCAAAGATAATATTTATCTACCCACACATGTTTGTCAGCTTAGAGCACCCAGGCACCCAAAAAGAATCACACATTTTCAAAACACAAAGCTTTGCTCTTAAGATCCCAGTAGAGAAAGAATGAGGAACAGCTTCAACAAGTTCCATGGTCTTCTCTTATCGCAAATTTCTACAAATTCACATCATGCTGTCCCTGATGTATGGGAGTTACAGATCTACCACCCCACATATATACTTACATAGTCAGAAACTGCATGAGCTGTCACAGTGCTCCAGATCAACATAATCTTGTAATTAAGGCACATTAGAGACTCTGAGGGTAACGAAGCGCTACCAAAAAGCTGTAGTCTGGTTCTTAAGATGGTCTCAAACCAGATCCTCTCCTACAGTGGGCCCAAGGTTTTCATTCTCACAGTCCCTGCGTCTGCCTTCCAAGACTTGGGTGGTGTGGTCAGAGCATTTGCAGTGAAGACTGAGGAAAAGACATCATTAAGAACCTCAGCCTTTTCCAAATCCAGGGTAGCCAGTTCTCCCGACAGCTTCCAGAGGGGGCTCACGTTGTCCTTAGTCTGTCTTTTATTCGCAATGTACCTAATAGAATCTCTTCCTGTTACCTTTAACATCCCTAGCCAAGTTTAATTCTAACTGGGCCTTAGCTTTCCTAACCTCGTCCCTATCTTCCTGGACAACATCCCTGTACTCTTCCCAGGCCGCCTGTTCCTGCTTCCACCTTCTATAAGCCTCTTTTCTCCCTCTATGTTTCCTCAGCAGCTCCTTATCCATCCAAGGAGGTCTCCTGGCCCTCCTGCTGCATTTTCTTCTAGTTGGGATGCAACACTCCTGAGCTTGTAGTAGGTAATCCTTGAATATCAACCAACAGTCTTGGGCTTCCTTGCCCTCTAGGGCTATATCCCATGAACCTTAACTAAACAGGTTCCTGAAAAGGCCAAAGTCTGCTCTCTTGAAGTCCATGGCAGTAAGTATGCTGCATGCTGTGTCCCACATCATTTTACAGTGAAGAACAAGTTTATTCATCACTGAAAGCACCAAGAGTAACAAAAAACCCAGTTGTCCTGAACAACCATTATTCGTGCTTAAATAAAAAAACAAAACAAAACAACACAACAAAAAACCAAAAACCAAAAACCAAACCAAACAAAAAAAAAGCACATAAGGAAATAGAAAGCATTTTAGAATT
Organism: Psittacus erithacus; assembly: GCA_009867235.2. Taxonomy (NCBI): domain Eukaryota; kingdom Metazoa; phylum Chordata; class Aves; order Psittaciformes; family Psittacidae; genus Psittacus; species Psittacus erithacus. Next base: position 10,477 of record WYDI02005106.1, on the reverse strand, counting down.
CTTTTAAGTTACTTTCTTGAAAGTAAAGTAACATAGTTTAAGAAAATTCAATTACTTCATTATGAAAAGCACAAGATTAAAGATAATCCCTTCCCTACAGCGGCATTATATCCAAGGCTGGCTCTGGGTAGAAGCCAACTATTCCAATTGACACAGAGGAATTGTAAGGAAAGAGGTAGGATACAGAAATAAAAAAGGGAAATCTCTATGATTTCATCTTTGTTATATGATCAGAGACATAAGTTTTAGAACAGGCATTATGCAGGCATCGTAACTGAAAAGACATTTCTCAACTGTTGAACAGTAAAAACAAATATTTTGAAAAAAAACCAAAACAAAACCACCCAACAAAACAAACAACAATAAACTACCACCAAATAAAAACCCTCAAACAACAGAATGCAGTGAATTTTGGCAAAGCCTGTATTTTTACCTTCGTTTATTTTTTTAATAATTGCATCCCCCTAAGAATGATCCTCTCTCTGACTCATTAGTAGATCAACTGTCTTCAAGGAGTCGCTATGCTACACAAGCTGCTTGTATTTCCAAGCTGATTCCACAGAAAGCAGAAAAGAGACACCTCTTGATAAAAAGAATCATTACTATTTTAGAAGTGAACTTATTACTGTTATTCTTTAAATCTGAGAAGTCCAGCTTATCATAAATAGCCATGTGCACTTGTAATGATGTTACAAATGTTACTGGTTTTGTCCACAGAGGTAACTGCTCTCTTAAGGAGCATCTATAAGTCTTTTCCTCTTACGAAAGAAAAATCATCTGTTAAACGCTGTCAGTGTACTCCTGGATTAAACAAAGAAGTATGGGTTTCCTTCCAAAGAGGTGGGACAATTACACAGTAAAAACATTATTCTTTATATATTTGTAGCTATGGACTGAAATTATTTTCACTATTTCTTTTTTCCTGCAAGAATTAAGTTATTCATAATATACTCACACAAGTAGTGCCTGAGCAAGTCTGTGTTTCAAGAAGCAAAATTCAGTTTAACTGTTAGCTCGCTGTTATCAGCATCTTCGAAATTAATTTATTTCTACTTTCTCAATAAGCTGATAGGTGTAATTTTCAGGTTTTTTAATTCTAATTTTTTTCTTGAAATTTAAAAACATGCAAGCCAAAAAAGCAATAAAGCCAGCACTACTGATTAATGTATGATTTTTACTGGGATTCAACATTCAAAATCTATTTCAAAGTTGAAAATTATCTTTAATGACTAGAATTTCCCAGTGTCATCCCTCTTCCCTTATCCATACACAGGAAACATAGGGCCGCCTCTTTCACTTTTAGAGGCTGAAAGTAATCAGTGTAGGTAAACTGACAAATCTAGGAAGGAATGACCATGTAAGAATCAATGCTCACTGGCATTTACTTGATGAAAACTTCAATCCTAATCATGCACAATTTCATGCTGTGCCTAGAGGATGAGCTCTGCAGGAGACTACATGTACAGAGCCCTGTCACTATAAGTTAGCTTGACAATTTGTGTGATAAAAAATGGAATGATCAAAAGTCATCATTTGTATACAGACTGTCCTTGGGGATTTCAAGCCATAGGCTGGATTATGGTATACACTGCTAATTCACATGAGTCATATCTTATTATTGAAGTCATATGTTAGCTTCACATCATTAGTACTATACTGCGTAAACAGTGCAAAAATTCTCAGTGGCATGATTTCCACAGCAAACTCTTCTAAAAGAAATTTCATTTAGAATATATATCTCCAAAGAGATGGAACATAAACAATTACGCTGAATAGTTTGATTGAATTTGCCCAGCATACTCTTGAAAATATTTTATTTCCTCTGTAAACATTTACTTCAACATTTATGAGAACAAGGCCAACTGAAAGTAGGTAAATGGCAGAGGTGGGACTTGAGAGTAACTAAAGCCCTTCAAAGAGTGAAGGGAACTTCAGTGTAGAAAATTTCTTCATGAAAGTGGAGAATGCTGACAACAAACTTTGCAATTGGATAGGGCCTCTGTAAGTTAGAAAAGAAGGCTCCTATTTACTTTCAGGACCACAGAAATACAGTCTCTGAAGCCAAAACAAATTCTTCTTGTATGGGCTTAAAAAATAATTCTCAGATTGGAAGACAAATCAGCAAGCTGGTGAGCTTGTTATTAATGATAGTGACTGCATATTTATGCTTCAATTCTGGTGATATCAAATAAAATGCTAGGACAGAAACAGTCCACAGAGTTAATCAGCTCGGCACCACCCTAAGTATCCTGTTTGCCTTAACTAAAGTGATTGCAGCAGCACTGCAAATCTGTGCCACAGCTGTGTTCTCCCTTGCTTAATTACTCAGAATGTCCAAATGTTACTCTTATTCTCTCTCAGTGAACTGCAGGATAACCAGCCTGACCTTTGGCCACATGAAGGATGGGAAAGGGTAACTATGAGAATGCACTGGCAGACTACTCGTACTTAATTTTAGAACAACAAAAAAGGGTTCTTAGCCTGAAAGACAAAAGAACATTGGCTGTACCAAGTATCCCTGACTAGTTTGCATTTGGGACACCACATGTGTGAGGAAAAAGAGGAGTTGTGAGCACTCAAGTGATAATCTAAGGAATCTGCAGCAAGAGACAAACACATAGACAAGTCTATAGTGAATATGGCAGCATGGAGGTGCCAGGTGAGTCTGTACTCTTCCCTTCAGAAGGACATACAATTTGTAATACACACGCTTCTGCAAATGAGAAATAAAGAATCATGTTTAGTAATTTACATCAGTGGAACAATACATCACAGGACGTCTGCTCGGAGAAAAACTAATTGGACATCAGAGTTTCAAGGTGTACAGAAATGAAGCTATTTACACCACTACTTAAAAGAATGTAGGCAAAAGTCCACCACCTTAGAGTGCTTTTTCTTAAAGCTGCCACTCAGCTTTTTATATTAATAAGCTAACTCACTCATTTTGAAGGACATGAACTTCATTTGGCCTGCCATGTTGCCTGTCAAGGAAATTCTGTTGTTACTTTCACTTTTTCTTGAGTATTGTTTTGACTTCCAAGTAAGTGCAAAAACCCATCACATACTGTAAATGCCTTTCTGAGCCTGAATCATTAAAGTTCCAAGCGAGTTAATGTTCGTGAATTCATTCAGTTGTCTATTCTACTTACACTTGAAAGCGAGACCCAGCTTTCCATGGCTTCTACAACAGTGAAAGAAAAGCCTGTGTACACCGTTTCATGAAAGTGAACAGGCCTTCAATCCTGGGAGACATAAGCCCTTCACACAGGCTTTTAGTAACAAGACAGACAGAATGCTATTACATCATCTCTGCCAAGTTGATCAGACAAATTCCTATGTCAAAAAGCCTATACAGGGAAGAACAAAACACCGATAGTTTCAAAAAAAGGAACCCATTTCTTGAAAGGGAATTGGAAAACTTGAGAAATAAAAAGAATGAAAAAAAACCCCCAAATAAGCAGTTTGTAGTCACCAGAAGACAAAAGCCACTGACACAAATAATTTTAAAAATGACCACACTTGTATATTCAGGGAAAGAATTCAATCAAAACTCCCCACATTTCATTGTTTTTAATTAGGCAACATTTCTGCTTTTGTGAGCTCAAGAAACCTATAATTAGAAAGCAGAGAAAACAAACAATTAAAAAGCAACACAAAGGATGCTTAATCTTTTTACCTTTTTAACCATGCCCCCCTGCCCAAAGTCCCTGCTGGGATCACTTAGATTTATTACAGCTGCAGGTAAACTTGTCATTGACAACTGATCTGGTACAACTAGCATTAAGGCAGTGGCTCATGAAGTTTTTCTGAGTACAAACTTGATGATTTATTTGCAAACACACTAAAAAGCTAATACATTGTCCAGACTTCAATACCTTCCTGTACCTAATAAATACAAATAGAAAACAGAGCTTCTACTTCAGTACAGCTATAACTGTCTTCTCCAGGAGGATAACAAGGACTGTCAGACAACACCTGCTACTTATTTTTGCTTCATTTTCAAAGATCCTCTTCAGCAGACTAAATATTTTCACGTTAATTCTCTCTTACCTCCAGCTCAGAACCTATTGTTGTCTAATTGTGCCAAATACGGCTGCCAGTCAGGCCCTTCACAGCGGTATGCGGCAGGAGGGCAAGACACAGCAGTACAAACTGACATGAGAGGCTGAGGCTGAAGAGAAGCCTCTGCCCCACAAACACAGGCCAGCAGTGAAGCTAGAGCCCAGGCCAGGGAAGGTTTCTCACAGCTTGGCAAGGAGGGGTCAAGTTCTGAGCAGACCCCATGGCTAAGCCCCTTGTGGTCCCTACCAGCATGAATTATTCTATCATTGTATGAAACACAGTAGAACAAGTTCCACTAACAAAGTGTAAACCTAAGTGTTTTGCTGTCTCCTCCCTCTAAATGGTCAAACTTCCTTTGGGCTTTTTCACATCAATTAATTTCACCAACATGTAAAGAAGTCTCAGCAAATTTTCTGGTTCAGACTGTGTAAGTTTAAGTAGCTTTATTTAAACTTACAATTTCTAACTTGATCTGCATTCTAACTACTGATTTTATTATGCTTAATATAAAACCATTCCTTTTTGCATGAGCAGTGTTTTATTTTATTACTTCCTCTTACCACAGTAGCTCTGTTGTATTTATTTCTGGAAAATCAAGCAAGCAATGTTTTATGTATAAGGTCTAAGTTCTGCTCTTGCAGAGGGAAACACAAATACCTTGGTTATGAAGACATAGCTATCTAAACAAGTATTTAAGGAAGGAACATGCTCATCTGCTCACCCATTTCACTTTAAAGATGACAAGCGTTCAGCTCTTATACAAAGTTAATCACAGAAACACTTCACTTTGTTTCACTGTCAGGACCATCTTTTTTATACTAATCATGCACCAGCAGTAAGCAGTAACATCTTTATTGTGATGGCTTTTGACACGGGTGCAGGACTCACCCCTCCTGCCTTTAGCAGCTTTCTTCTGAATTCCTCTGTCGGGTTGTTGAATGTGAGCTTTTCACAGCGAAGGTGATTTACAGGTGGGTGGCCTTCAAGGTGCAGGAATAAGTCATAGTCAAATCGAACTTTCTTAGGTTCTTCCTGAGGGTTGAAAATAACCAGATAGAAACATCTAGCATCAAACCCAAGTTGCGAACAAGGGCTATATAAAGGCTGTCAATGAAAATGATGTCATTTTTAACCATTCTCTGTGTTCTCAGCAACATGATGGAATTTACCAGGTGTCAGCTGAGCTACAGTAAATCAGAGAAACTTGTATTGGCCCATGGTAACACACAATAAATGCATGAACTTCAGTGAACTTCAAGTTGTTCGAACAAGGCTTAATTGGAAGTGTTATGTCATGTTTGGCACAGGCTACAGACGTACACATAGGCAAGTATCATGATTCAGCTGACACAAGGTAACTGTCACCAACACAATCACATTTCTGATCCCTAGATAGCACTGAAGACACTGTAGTAGGTTTTGAATGCAAATTCGTCCACCCAAGGCCAAATACTTGTTTTCTTCACAAATTGTAGGAAAGGATAAGAATGGAACTGTTGCTGCACTATATTTGACCTCCTATAAGGGGTCTCATTTATTAATTAAGCTTCATTGCCTTGAATGAGTGTGGCCAGCTGGACTTCAAGTGTTCCACTATAGCTTCCAAATGATTAAAATTCTCTGCCACTGCAGTGAAAAAAATGAAACTGAATGTTCCCTGTACCAATATGGAGAGAGAAAGAACAGGAAAGGCAAATTTATTTTGGAAAACATCATAAATGCTCTACTGCCCTGAGAATGCCTTAGCTGAAAAAGGACACCAGTGGTATTGAACAGACTTCAGTTTATTATACCAGAGAAAAAGATACTAAGTACATTTCATGTCATGCATTTACACAGTTCCTTCTAGAAGCTGAATAAAAATTAAGTGTCCTTTTAAGACTACATTAAGTAGCCCTTCCTCCAAAGGTCCTGATGTGCAGCAGAAGCCATTAAACCAATGTTGGTCTTAAGGCAGAGCATAGTAAAAGGTCAAATTAAGAAAAAGCTTTAGTAAAAAGGGAACTATAAGGGAAGAGGAGAAAAAGATAGGGGAAAATCTTAACACAAACACTGCACGCAATCAAAATGTGTGCTCTGTTCAGTGACAGATGCTTTAAAAATTCACATGAAAAAAATGTTTAGCTTCAATTCAGGATTCCAAGGATGTGAAGAACTGAACGTGTAGAGATCTCAGTTATTCTAAAATAAATCAGAGGTTTCAAACACAGCCAAGGGACATTCATCTCATCCCATCTCTAGACTTAGCGCAGAGACAACAGAGGAGGACCTGAAATAAAAGGCCTGCAGTATTCTTCTGTTCCTGAAGACAGAAGAGAGCAGTTTCCTTAGATGAACTTTTTTCTCGAAGGACCATTTTCAAAAGCAACCATGGATGAAGTTGTTTCTTACTGTTAGAAAGATTAACACAGGATTTCTTGCAGAAAAAAAACCCCAGAAGATTTACCCTCCAGTCTGCTTAGAAAACATGTGATGTTGCTACAGGCAAACGGTTGGTATCAGCAGCTTTGCCATAAAAGCAAAGTTGTAAGAGTTTACAAATGTGAGTCTTCCAAGAATTCTGTGGAAAGTCAGACGAACATAACCAGTGATTTCGAAGAAGACTTTCACTAGACAAACAATTCTCAGTACCACTACCATTATTTCAAAAAGGTGTGACAGTGAAGGCAGAGTATACTACAGTTTATGAGCCTTATCCTAAATGGACTACATTTTCCAGAGGAGTAGGCTCTTGACTAAAAGCATTTTTCAAGGACTTTGTCTCAGTAGCTAACAACTATAATCTGCTGATGATGAATTTGAGAGGGGGTGTGTGTGCTTATCATTTCTCTGATTCTTTAAACCTTGGGGTATTTTCTGTCACGATGAAATGCCAATTAGATTTTCTACCAATTTCTGCCTAGTCCTGGGAACAGCCACCCTGTAATTCTCCATGGTCCAGGTGGCTTCCTGTACCCTTGCCTTCTCTATTCACTAGGGTACTTTCTGAATCAGAAATTGAAAAGTTGTCTACCTTGAATAAGTGATGATGGTCTGTCTCCTCTTCCTCCTTCTGTCTATCTCCTCTTTTTCTGTACTGGAATACCTGTGAAGTGGCTCAGGGGAGGAAGAGTAGCTGAGCCAGGAGAAAGCAGCAGTTTGCCTCAGGAATTCCAGCTCAATTTTTGTGCCACTTTTCCTTTGTATTGTACGGACCCCAGGGAAGTGCATGCTGCTGCAGCTGTGTGAAGAGCTAGCTGACTCACAGTCCAACTGCTGCTTGTCGTATTCCATGACACCAAAATAGGGGTGAGGGATGTTTGCAAACTTTCTAATTCCACATGCTGCTTGAGGGTGAGGTGAGTTGTAATCACTGCTGCCCTCTTGACCTCAGTCTAAGCCACAACTCCTGCTGGTCGCCACAGTCAGCAAAGGCAGCCATAAGTCTGAGTGAAAAACAAAAGAAGAAACATCGGGCAGGAAGCCTTCTGTAGAGATGCTTCAATGACTGACTATCTTCTGACTTTGCCGAGTTTTGGGATGAACTCTTAACAGAGGACTTAAAGAGAATAGGCTGCTTTTCATTAGATTTCCTGAATGAAGCAAAACTGCTTCCCTAATGGAGACAGACCTAAGAAGCACACCAAAAAAGCCAGTAAACTCACTGAAGCAGTTCTGTTTCTTTTCCAACTGCAAATGGGGTAGACTAAGCCCTGCTCTTCACAGGTTGATACAGGGAACATTTCAGGATTACCTGTTTGAAACCTACATCTTAGAAAGTGCCTAAGCAGAATTATCCACACTGTGCACCTTGACAGAGTTTTCTGTGAGAGGCAAAGAAGACCAGAATATCTGCTTGAAGGTACACACAGCTAACAAAGTTGTACTCTAACATGAATTTTAAGTGACCAAGGTTCCAGCAAATGTGTATTTCTATTTTCCTTCAGTTTAAGTTTTTCACTAAGCATTCCACATAGTAAAGATGCAACAATGACCTGATTAAAATAATTACATTAAACTACATCTTGGCAATACAAAATAAACACAAAGGTTCTCTTAGAAGCACATGCGAAGTGTAACAGCAGCTCCACCAAGGCACATGACAAACCTAAAATACTGCAGTTACCATACTGCACATTAACCCGTGCAAACTTTCTGCTATTTAATTCCACCCAAATTAGATTCTTTTCATCTGAACAAGTTAATAGTAATACAGGCCCTGTTATGTACATTAAAGGAAATCTCTGTATTTACTCTTAAAGAGACCCACAGTAAGTGCAGCATTTACTTAAGACTCAATTTGAAATACAACAATAATGCAAGCTTTGTAGAATGGCATGGCACTAGGGGTTTTTCAAACTGTGCCCCTGGTAATGTTCAGTAGAGTCAATGTTCCCATGAAGTCTAAAATAATGGATTTTCAGACTGAAGATACAGGATTAAAAAAAAAAAAAAAAGAAAAAAGAAAAAAGAAAAGACTGTTTTGAAAGATAAAATCTTGAAGAAACTAAAAAGACCAACAATACTAAAACAGAACACTGAGTTCATTATGAAATTGACACAATCAAGATCAGTTTCCTTTCTTAAAGTTTAAGTGGTTCGTGAACTTCCCTAAGAATTATTTAAAGTCTGTCCACTTCTGAGCAGGGCTAGTAATTCTGAATAATTACATTCAACATCTTTATTTTATCAGGTAATCCTAATTTCATAGTTATCTGCTAAATACAGTTACACATTTCCAAAAGTTACGATGACTTTGAATTGAGGAACAGCAGTGATGAAGATAACTAAAACTAATTTTTAACTGAGTTTATAAATCAAACTGTAAATCTTTAAAAACCCCTAACTTCCACATTATTTTTCTTTTCAATGCAAAGTATATGATTCTATACCTTGTTTTTGAAGTAAACCTCAATTGGTAAAATGAAACCAGCATACCCAGATTCTTCAACTTTGTAGGGTGGATCTTTGCACACTGAAACAAAGAGAAAAAAACTGTATTTAACACACACACACACACACAATGTTTTAAATGCACAAACAAAACATATGAGTAAATAATCTGCAACAATAGTTCAGCACCATTACCAAACTGCACACACACACATGTGCGCAACATAACATGAATTTCACAAGCGAATTGTTCCTGCCTATATACAGCCTATAGTTTAGCCATAGCAAGTTCTTCCATCACCCCTCATTTTCTCAATCCTTTCAGACTGCTAAAGCAGAACACCAGGGACTTCAACACCAGGTGGACCCACTGAGTACCCACAACAGCTACATACACACAGCAGCCAAGGTTTGTTTTAGGAATGGAAAGTACATAGGATTCCACCTGTGAAACTTGAACACGTGGAGGGCAGAAGAACTGCCATTCATGTATTCGTGACCTGATACTAACGTAATGTAATTTTTAATAAATTAATTGAATCAGAACTAATGCAAATAAAATCGAAATCTCTACTACTGGGGGAAAGGGGATGCAACATAACGTTCCAGTATACAGCGCAGAATCTCAGGAAGATTACATATTGTATTATGTTAAAACAGTAACCAGGTTCACTCTGTAGGATTCAGCCTTCTTTAACATTACAGTAAGCATTACTAGCTCCAATATACAATCTTTTCCTTCAAGTTTTCAGTTTAATGCAAAGGTTTCAGTTACATGAAATCCCCAGAGCACTGAACATAAGCTCTGTGAATAGAGTGGCACAAGCAAATCAACTTCAGCCAGTGATAAAAAGCTGGTCATTACAGAACTTGGCACAGAAGCCACCCCTCCTTTTCTCCCATTTGGCTGCGTGACAACCTCATTACAGAATTCATGCCCATGTAACACATAAGCACAAAGGTGGCCTGAGCTTGAGAAACCATCCTTCCAAATGCTGCATTGATATGTGTGACAACTCATGTCATCTGGACTACCATCTCAACATCATACTAACAGGTTCTCTGTTGTAGACTGGTAAAAAGATGCAATTTGTACACAAAGGGTTGACTTCTTCAGAAAATTCTGCTTGAGCTATCTCAATTTTTGCTGAATGAAAAAATATAATTCAGACTCAAGGATGGATCATCATTTCTTAAGATACACACTCTCTTTAGAGTTGCCTGGTAGCTGCACTGTATCAGGTGCAACTGAAACTATACAAAAAGCGCGTCTTGCAATCAACTGCGCAGGGTCCGAATACCAAACTTACGCTTTTTAGCAAAGAACGCAGACAGGCATTTACTACCCTCTATCATCTCAAAAACATGAGAAGGCCCATCAGACACATCCAGGAATACAACTGCTGTCACATTCTGAATAGGATGATCAATATGATCAATGATTGGGATCAGGTCAGGAAAGCTATGGCCCAGTTAGAATTAAACTTGGCTAGGGATGTGAAAGATAACAGGAAGGGATTCTATAGGTACACTGCAAATAAAA
>WYDI02005105.1:0-31634 GCA_009867235.2 Psittacus erithacus | reverse complement strand
ATTCTATGATTCTATGATTCCTTGATGGAGCAGGATGGTGGACTAGACTTCATATAAATGTCCCCAAGTTAGCTGACAACCCCACTTCCCTCCATCTTTATTGTACTTTGTTTCAGGCATGACAAAGCAAATATTTTGTGCTATTTGTTTTAGTGGTCCTCTGTGTGTGTGTATGTATATGAGAAGCTGTGTATATATATTGGAATGTGTGTATCTGATAATTGAGGCAAAGAAATCATACAGATACCTGGGAAGGGGAAAGTGAAAAGAAGCAGAAATGAGAAAAGGGAATGATGCTATGCTGGTAAAGAAGGGAAAAATAGTGCTGAATATATAGTTAAATGTTCCATATACTTTGGGGAATATTTGTGGGGGATTTTCTATAATGCTTTATTGTTTAACAAAGTCCTGAGATCTTGCCTGTCCCCTGACTTAAGGTGCAATTTCTTTCATGCCCATTAGAAGTCAGTTAAGGATAAAGCCAGAAACCAAACAGCATGCTTCATATGGAGTTTGAAACAATTAGAATTGACTTAAAGAAATTTTTTTGAAAAGGGAAAAAATGCAAAATCAAGAAAGTTCACCACAAGAGCTGTTGTTGTCATAGGCATCTGACTGCCACTGGAAAATTAGTCTGAAACAGATCATGTCAAGGAAAAAGAGCAGGAGATCTGCATTTTACAGAATACTTGTCTTTATTGTAAAATACTGCAATCTCTGTAGTTTCCTACAAGTAAAATAAACACTGATTGCCAATGCAAACCCTGTTGCAAGTAGATGGAAATGCATTTGGGGAAAAAAAAAAAAAGGAAATTAAAGTTGCTTTTGTTTTCCTTCTGTTCTAGACAAGATTGTTATTAAGTGACTGATGGGGGGGACCTGATTCTTTTTTTGGTCGTTTACTTTTTTAGTTTTTAGTTCTTTAGTGGATGCATAGCTAGATTTTAAACAAAAACACCATTACCAAATGAAAAACATTAGCAATATCCTTTCCTGGTATAGTTTCAAGGAGCAAGTGGAGCTATTGGAAAGCATGTATCTTCCTTTAAAACAGCATATTTTTTGACATATTTTTACTCAAGGAAGGCCAAGAGCTTTGACCATATCAGAGAATGTCCAAGACACACCATATACTAAGCTTTTGTGTCTTCATTAGGGTTTTTCCATATTATGGCCATCTACTGACTTGCTCTAAAACTGTCCCGAAGTTATCATTGTAAAACATCTGAAAAAAAAGTTAATCAGTAAAAAAAAAAATAAATAAAATCCCTGTGATGTATAGATCCCAAATACAAAACAACCTGAATTTAAGTAAACATTATACCTTATTCCAATAAATATTTTTCATTAAATCCCTCATGAAAGACTTGGTTATTTGGTGTGAGATCCCCCTTTTTAATGTGTGACAAAACCCAATATGTTTTATTCAACGAGTCAGATCAGTGTATTCAGACTATAAATTTGTACATTATGTACAGATAAAAAACATTCAATGCCAAGAAACTGGCAAAGAAATTTCTAGTTGATTTTTTTTTCATTTGGATTTATAAAAATAACTGTGCTGCATCAATTACTCCAGATTGCCATGGATACAAGTGATACTTTATTATATAACTGTACAGCTGTGCTCAGTTCTAATATGAAAACCAGGATTTTTTGTCTTTCTATTTCATAGTTACTGAACTGAGATAATAATATCTCCTTTTACCTATGAATTCAATTCTTTGCCATTCTCTAAAGTATTATTGATTAGAATTTCATTAAGTCATTTATAATAAAACCTATAGTAAATGCATCTGTTCCACTACAAGGATGCTGTGGATGAAGGTCATTCTATTGTACACTGCATATGCAACAAAGGTATTTACAAAACCAGCACTATTAAGGTTAAAAATTCAGGTAGTGAAAAATTACAGATTATCCAAAACCAGGATATATTGTCCATGTATGTTATGATGTTTTTAGTCAGACAAGTCTGTTTTCTATATATTAGTTATTTTCAACTGTTCTAACAAGCAATAATTATGCCCAAAAAAAGTTATAGTTCTGAAATAATTCTGAAAAAATATAATTCTGATTTGCTTTTTTATAGAAATTATCACTGTAATGTGGAAAGCTTTATGCACAAGATTAAATGTTCCCTCACAACAGCCCTGGATTGTAATATTCCCATTTTACCACCAAGGATCTGAAATTGTGAGATTATTATTACAATATTGATACTTTTGTGGAGTGTAAAACTAGAGCCCTCCGTGACATGATTTTTTCTATTTCTTGGCCTTATATGGCATTTGAACTGTTCAGAGCCTTCTTCTTGCAGACCTGTCTCAGAGAGTAAGCTCATGCTGGGAATTAAGCCCGTGACATTGAGGAGTGTGCTGTTAACAATATCCTCTGGGAAATGTGGTTTAGAAGAACCTTGCTGTCAAGGTAGCAAAATACAGACCTGTTTGGCAGAAGCAGGGCAGCATAGTTCTTACTCAGTTTTCTCCCTATCCCTTGAATTCTTGCATCCCCATTACCATTCCATCTTGGTCTCCGTGGTTATTGAAATCCCTATTGTTTCTCATATGTGACTGTTAAAACTTGCGCGCCTGATCTATACCTCTTACCTGTGTGACAGATTTCAGCCGTGGTAGTGAATGTACTGGCTATTATCTTTTGGCTAAGTTAGCTGTAAAATTTTGGTGGTACTAACAGAATTAGACTCTTAAATGATATTTTGTGTTGTACAGACATTTTTGCATTACTTTTAGAAAAGCAGAAATAAGTAGAAATACTTTTTGTGTTACAGATAGAGAAGTGCTTTTTCATTTGGATAGACTATTTAATAATAGCGGAGAGTGTTAACAGCAGTGAGAATGCAGAGATCCTCACAATATGCAAGAGGTATGCTTATGGTTAAGGTGGCAGAGGAGAAAAGTTTGGGGAGCCAGGCCAAAATGGCAAACACAAGTTACAGAGCTATGCATGACTATACTGTGGAGAAAAGTATTGACTCAAAAAGACTTTCACATACTTATGACCAATATCATCAGTCTCTGATTTGACATCTTTTCCTGTATGTCGTCTTATAACATAATTAGCATAAAAGGCAGAAGGGGAAAAGATATTTTTCCTAATTACATAGAAAGGTAATTTTCTAATAGTAGAAAAGGCAAAAATACCCAATCACATGCTACTCATGTGCCAAAAAGAAAATGCTCCAACATGCTGCATTGAATTTAAACATTCTTTATTTTAGTAAAATCGGAAAAACATAGTATCAGTACTAGTTAAGGCGATGCTCTTTGAGTAAATCTGTAGTTCCTTATTTTAGATTGTATAAGAACAAATCACAGAAAACATACAACTATGTGAATATATGCAGCTATGAATACCTGTAGATAAATGTACTGTTAAATTAATTGTCAGTATAGCTATAAGCCAGCTCTTTACACATACAAAGGTACATAATAAATTTTGTCAGTTTGAGTGGTTTATTGCCTTATGTAGGCACCTCCTCCTTTCCTTGGGTGGCACTGCCACAAATGACATAAAGAAATGAAACATGTGGAGACCTGGTTTAATAACCCTACTTAAGTTCCTCCCAAGCACTAGAGATTGATTCTGTGGAGAGTTATCTGTGTATGCATACACATGTATATACTCATACACAAATGCACATATGTATTTATACATAAGGCTGCAGTAGCCTCACTGGGACAATCAATTTAGGGCAGTAAAGGCGCTGCTTGAAGTTGCACTTGGGTGTGAATCAGCTCCAGTCCAGAGAAGGAAAAATAAAACTGTGGCATGAAATGTCATTTACTTGTTCCTTTTAAGCATCACTACAAAATATTGGGACCTTTCTACCTTAAGAGGTTTTTTTCCTGTAAAGTTCTACTATCAGTTAAGGATAAGTTCAATTGTACAGCACCTCATACAAACTAGAGCTTAGAGCAGACTTTATCCAGAGGACATTGCAGCCAAGAACTTATATTGAAGGAATAATTTATCTTTACAGGATGGTTTTTGGTCATTTTTTTTTTCAGTTATGACAACTTGGCTGTTTAGGATATTCTGGGATCTCAATTTATGTCTTCATACATCATAAGAAATAATTGCAAATACCCTATGGCTTTATGTTAATGTGTCTCTGCTGTGACAGAGGTCAGTTAGAGACTTTAATTGCCTTGTTTTCAGCTATTAATCTTTTCCCTTGAACTGACAGGTCTTGTAGGAAGAAGGTACCTAGGGTGAATATTGTGCCTCTGGCTGTGCTGATGAGTTTTGCTACAGTCCCATACTGCTTATGGTGAGTCAGGAGACCTCTTCTCTTGATACTACTGTTAGTGAAGGATTGCACTGAACTACGAAATTTATCATTTCCTTTTCTCCTCATATAAATCTGTCTTGGCTACTGTGTACCTAATTTAGGACTTGGTTTTAATTTCAAGTGCCTGGCTCCTTAAACTGTAGCTTAGCTAAAGGTGAACTTTAGTTTCTAAGATCCTTTAGGTTTCATGATTTCATTACTGTGAAGTTAACTAGTGACAACTGAAGACCAATTACCCCAGTGCACTTGAAAGGACAAAAGCTGTGAATAATTGTTCTCCAAATGTCCTGATATTAGAAGGGACCACAAAACCAAGCAAGGGTTAAACTGAAGCTATATTTTAAGGCACATGTACTGGGTCTGGGAGTTGTTTTAAGTGTGACAGTTTTCTGCAATTAGAAACCTTCATTATAGCCTCAATTAGCCTTGGGCATAATCTTTCCTCTCTTATTTAGATCGTATATCAGCACCAGTAGTTCATGTTGTACTTGTAAGTAATGTACATCAAGTCTATTTTACTGTTCCATTTTTCCCTCTTAATGCCTATTTGACACCCTATTTAAAATGCATTTCATTTTACATAAAATAATTATTCATATATTAATTGTGCACTCATCTTTCCTTCAGTGCTCTTTGTTATCTGATTATGTTGAATACAAGTCTGTATATTACAGACTTCCAATTCTGTTACATACTAAACAGAGCCATTATGAATCCTGTTTATAATGGTGCCATTAAAAATGATGTGCTGTCAAGAATATCTTATAATGATGGTACAGAATGTGTGTTTTCAAAGATATTTAATGACTATATGGTTTTTAAACTGCAATGGAATACTTTTAATGGATTCCAATATAATAAATCAATCATATCTTGCTTGACTTGGTTACATTATATCCATGTTAACTGTGTTTTATGAAAAACTGCAGTTAGTTCTTGAATATATCCACCCCCCTTCCCTTCCCAGCCTTTGGGCATTGTTCAGTTTTAGATTTTCTATACATATTTATCTGAAAGATCATTTTCAGGATGATGTTTATTCCTTCAGATTTGTTATGTAGTTAAATAGGTACAATACAAAACATAATGTGCAATTTTAATTCTAAGTCATTAACAACATTAGAAAACCTATGAACTCTCTTAAAAGGATAACTTACATATTCCTAATGAGTGAAGTACTGCCAGCTATTAGTACTTCAGATGATTCCCAGTGCACCACGAGTGCTGCAGTTGTATGGAACACAGAACAAGAGTAAAGTGGGATGTATGCCTTTGCTGGAACCAGCAAAAGAGCAGCAGCTCTAGAAGATAATCTAGAGAGGGAAAGACCTTGGTGGGTCCATGATTATGGAATTTAAAAGCACTGAAGACAAGATATCCAACTGTTTTTCCATCTCAAAGGTAATTCTGAAGGCTTTCTGACCTGACTGATTACTTTTGACATTTATGTAATGAGACAGAGGATAACAGAAGTTTTTTCTCTTAGCTACTTCTTCCAGCTATTGATAGATGAAGGTGAGTGTGGCCATTAGGCAACATATGATGAAATATATTCCTCTTTATTATTGGAATGACTAGTGGAATACTTAGTTTTCCAAGTCTCACATTAGAATTATCTTTTTATACTGTCAATAGCATCAGTTCTTTGACTGTCTGGGATTCTGGTTTGATTTGGTGTAACATCATAGGTCCTGTGGCTTTGAATTGTTTCTTTTCCTGTTTTTTTGGTAGTTTCCTGGCACAGACCTCATTCTTTTGGGTTTTATGGTGTCCAGAGAACTCAGGACTCTAATGAAAATTATCTCAAGATGCATTGTCTCTCTACCCCTGAGAAAAAAATGAAAGTGATTTTTTTTGTTTACTGGTTTGTTTGTTTTTTTTTTGTTTTTTTTTTTGTTTGTTTGTTTGGGTTTTTTTTAAGTTGTTTTTAGGAGGTGAATTAAAAAAAAAAACACTTATTTTCTTTATAGGCAGTTACATGGAACTTTTTTACCAAAATACAACACTTGGCTGATACAAATGAATAGGGCAGGAACATTGCTACTGTTCTTTATTAGTGGTAAACTAAGGTAAATTAAGTTAAACCAAGTTGTGAATACAGTAGCCCTGAGACTGGGATGCTAATTTCTAATAATTTTTCAGTGACATTATTTAATTTTTAATGTCGGTGAAAATATGATACAGATAAAATTTACCATCTTTTGTCATCTTTTACAAAAAAAAAAAAAACACAGGTGAATGAGAGGACATCTAGACTGCGTGTTTAGACACAGGATCTGATTCTTAGATATTTAGGTATGGTACAAATGACCTATCAGAAGGAAACTCACTGCTGCTCTATCTGCTGTAGCCAGGCCTGGTATTTTCATTGTCACTAGGGCTATTTTAGGGGAAGGAGAAGTAATTACATGACCTGTATTTATTCCACCAACACCAGCATGAGAAGAATTATTTGAGAAGTGAACTGGGGAGTGATACGGCCTTCTTATCAACAGCTGTGCGCTTCATGATGCATTGATTGAAAACCTTCCTCAAATATATCACCAGTTTGAAGGAGCATATGTTTATGATATTCCAGAGCTCAAGTGTTACACAAAATTCTGTACCATCAGGTAATTTTTTTGTTACTGAATGATAGTGACAGTATTGTTCTTTTCCCAGATATATCAGAGTGCCAGTGTAATGTTGTTATAGGCTGTTTAGATGAGGCTAGCTTTTTTCCTCAAGGCAAGAAGCACACAGAGGTCTAAGCAGGTAGTAAGAAAACCAAAAACCCTAAAAAAAGAGTGAATATTCAGTACTTTAAAATGAAGAATACGAATTTGTTACTCTCTGTATCTGCTGTTTTCTAGATTTCATATATATTTCATTCAAAAAACTTTTAAGATGTTTTTCTCAAAATTTCTCTTTGGGTTTTCCAGTGGAATCAGTCACTTAAGTATTTAAGTATGGTTATGTCCCTGATGAAAAGAAAACAGCTTTTGGAGCCATAGGTCTATGACTTCAGAGATTTTCCTGTTCTTTTTTTTTTTTTTTTGGTAAGGAAAACACTCTCCCAAAAATGAAGAGTTTTTATTTTCTGTACAGTTGTCTTTATAAATTTTCAAGGTATATCAGATTAGGCTGTGATTTATCTCAGGGTGTCTATCAAATAATCCTTCAGTATTTTTATAAGGCAATTCACCAAAGAGAGAAAATTTGTTAAAATTTGCTGGCAAAAGGAAGATTTTGCCATATAGCTGAATAGGCAAGAAGAAAATTAAGAATTGCATATGCAATTCCCAATTTAGTTAAGAGCAAACTAATGCCGCTTTAATTCATGTTTCTAAGACAGGGGTTTTTTTTGTGGTTTTTTTTTTTTTTTGTTT
This sequence comes from Psittacus erithacus, assembly GCA_009867235.2. NCBI lineage: Eukaryota > Metazoa > Chordata > Aves > Psittaciformes > Psittacidae > Psittacus > Psittacus erithacus. Next base: position 23,948 of record WYDI02005105.1, on the reverse strand, counting down.
GCTTTTTGTGTTTTTTTTTTTTTGTTTGTGGTCTTTTTTTTTTTGTTTGTTTGGGGTTTTTTTAACTTTTACATACCAAGTCTCCAACTGAACTGAAGAATGATTTTTAGATCATAAACTTTTCTTTTTACTTTATAGTAATTTATCATACTGAAAACCAATTTAAAGCTGAAGAGAAATCTTTAAAAGCTTTTTTAAAAAGAAATTTAAAGCTTGAGAAAAATAAAGAATACTTTATTGTTCTAGGTCACTCTTTTAAGATTAATATAATTCTTTTGGAATTTAGAAGGAAGCTGAGGAAAGGAGATGCATCTCTCTGTTATTACAGCTCTTTCTGTCTGTCACTTCTGAAGCATGCTGCATTCACTGATCCTGTCCTGCGTATACTTGTGCCCTTTTTCCTGGCGGTTACAGTATCATTGATCTCCCAGAACAATTAATCATGTAATTGTTCTAAAACTCTCATTTGGAGTGAAGTAAGTTTATCAGAGACGTATTAGTCTAATTAATTTTTGACTGAACCAGAGTTAGGGAAGAAAATCTGAATTAATATTCTGGACCAGCTAAGAGGGTAAGAACCTTTTAAATTGGAACAGTATGTGTGAACAGCTGCAGGTATTTATCACTTAATTGTTTTCTATTTTTTTTCCATTTACAGGATGAGACACAGATTGTTGACTGGAGTACAATCTGCACTATTTTATTACAGAAGTTGCGTTATGATCATACATGTCTCAGAAATGCACTGTAGTTAATGACAGTCATGCACTCTGACCCATGTGTTTTTTCGTTACTTTGTCTAAAATAAGAAAAAAAAAAATCTAATTACAAACCCACATTAAATATAATGCAAAATATTAGATTAGAATCCAAATTAACATTAGACTATTAGCCTAAAGTGGCTAATGCAGTGGCTGAACTTTGCAAAAGAATTTTAATAGAGCTTTAACTGCTTCTATTGTGAATCTTTTGCATTAAATTTACATTAAACACATTATTAAGCAAAGTAATAATCCAGTTACATAATTCTGATTAATCATGTGAAGTATTGCATAATGAACTTGGATAGGAAAGTTCATTCTTTTTGTTTTGATTATCATTTAAAGAGACAAATCAGGTTCATATGTTTGTGGCATTCTCTATTAAGCTACAACTATGACCCTGACTTGGGATGCACAAATTGTTTTGGTTGGTGTGTTAAAGAAAAAAAAATCATTATAGAATCTTCTTACACTTAAAATGATATCTTATTAAGAATCTTATGTTTGTCAGTTCTTGCAACAATATTATTTTCAGAATACTACTGTGTATTATTTCTTTTTGGTACACCTTCAACAACAGCAGCAGCCGCCCATATGAAAGGCCAGATTTTCAAATGAGCTTGGCGCCTCATATCTTCCCTAAATGAACCTTGAAAAGGATTTTAATACAGATAACAAATACAAAGCAAACTTTCTTCCATACTGTCTTTTATTCCAGGTATAGTCAATATCTATTTGTAAGTGGAGCATTGCTTGTTAGTGTCATGATATGAACAATGAACTAATGTTTTTCAGTGTGCTAGGTTAAGGATTGGAGATTTATATGTTCTAATAGTAATAAAAGAATATTGAAAATTAACCTGATTTTATGCAACTGTAAGTAAAAGCCATCATGGTACAAGAATTCTTTTTCAAAAGTTTGCAGCTTAATGGATTTTAAAAGGTTGAAAAACACTGACCTGTGCAATAATAGAAGTAGTGGTGGTTTGATGCCTCCTAATGAGATACACAAACAGCCAGTAAATGTTTCAGGAAACCATCTGCTGAAAGGGGGGTTCATAAATTTCAGCCTTCTGGGATTAAGATGATTGCCTGCAACTCAGATACAATTGCCTAGAGACAGATTTATGGCTTAAACCACTTGTTTGATAGTAGATGCTGAAGTCTTTCAAAGATAAAGCATGGCTGAGGTTTTTAGTACTCCTGCAGATGTATGTTAGGAAGCTGAGAACCTAATTCTGTGTTAGGGACTCCTGAAGGAGATGACAGGATAAATCTGCAAGACAGAACTGTTCCAAAGCTGCCAGGATAGCAATAATTCTGTCCATGCATGAAGCAAGCTTCAGGCTGGTGAATTTAGTAAGCACAAATATAACATCTTAGGGATGTTAGCAACCAAAGGGGTTAAAAAAGCTTTCTAGACTGTCTTAGATTTAAATGCCTAAATTTAATTGTAGTTCTTGTCCAGATCTGGGGCAGATGCACTGTGCTGAAATAAGTCACATACATATCCAAGATATGTATCACCAGAGGGCACTGCTAAACTGGAAACTAAAATTTTATTTTGATGTGTAATTCATGTGTGTGGAAAAAAGCTGCTTTTGTTCTGCCTCAAATATTACTATTTAAATATATATATTATTGAAACTAGCATATGGCTGGTTTTAGAAGCAATAAGAAACATGATATTTTTAATTGGAGCAAGGAAGAGAACTGGAAAACATGACTTTCAGAGTTCAGAAAAGAGATTTTGTTCTCAATCTCTCAGACTCTAAAGGTATTTTGTTAGTGTTTGTCCTTTAGAACATGGCAAGATTAAAAAATAAATTATTTGAAGAGGTATTTGACATATTCCTTAACCTCCTCAGAACCACATGGTCTTTTAGGTGACTGCAAAAGGCATACTTTGTACCTGGCCTATGCTGCTTATCCAAGGAAATAACAGTCTTGCTTTAAAAGCTCTGGGCTGTGTCACATATAGAAGCATGGCACGCAAAGAGTTACTGTGATTTGCATAAAAATGCCAGTAAAGTGCAAACGCTGCTTCATTAATATGAATGAAGTTCACAGGATATTTACAAATTACACAAAGGCCCCCATTTAAAAATATATATATTCGATGCAAGTCACACACAGTGTGTATCTGAAGCAGTTTCTGATACTGGCATAACATGGCGTGACAATAAGTAAATATAATGGTTGTCTTCATCTTCACTGACACAGTAACTCAGATTGGGTACTGACAGTAACAGATGTAGCTCTGGATATTAGTTGAAATGAACTCCAGTATAGTATATCATGGTAATAGGCTTTGTCAATATGAAACATGCTGTAAAAGCAAGGACTTAAATCTGCATGAGGAAGTGAAAAAAGGGTCAGATTGAAAAGGATGAATCTTTAGTGGTGTTATGAGGCTTCTGCCTTCCCAGGAAGCACGATGCATTGTACATAGGAAATAACGAGAGTATGAAGCTTTAAAAGTACTTCGTTAATGAGGGACTGGTTTCTTGTTAGTCTGTGATAATGAGAAAGATGATGTGGCTGTGGAAATAATAACAAGAATCAAAACTGTGGTCTAGTACACAGTAAAATCGTGTAAAATTATGTCAGGCATTAAGGCTTGCACATAATACAGCACATACAAGTAAATCTATAGAGGCTTATGAACAAAAAATGATGCTTATCTTTCTTTTGCACTTGTGAATCTCCCACATGAGAGTGTATTTTGTCATGAGCTAAAAGAAATATAAAATCATTCTCTGGATATTATGCATTAATCATTAATTTTTATGATATTAAAAATAGAGTATCTACAGCTAAGTTGGAAAATTAATTACATCACCTTCACTTAAACCTTAAAGGCATTTATTTTAAAATACTGCAATCTAATTGAAGAATACAGTGCTCTGGTATCATAGCTATTTAGCTTCTTACCAATGAGCTCATCTTTTCATGAAGAATTAAATTCCTAACAATCTCACAAATTAAAACAATATTATGAGGACTGGGCTGTTTTTTACACTTTAATTACCATCATAAACCTAAATATCAAACTATAATTTTATAAATGTTCAGATTGTTCAGTTAGACTATGTGAAGAATGAGAATTTGAAGAGTTGGGTGGTCTGTGTTTTATTTTAATAAGAGGCAAAGCTATATTTTTCCATGGATTAAGTCCAACACAGAGAGAACTGTCAGTGTGAAAACAATAGAATTTATCTCCACTGATGTAGCTTGACATATGAACAAGAGCCTGAATTGTTGCCATGGCAATAAATGTGTAGGACTTATGCATGCATTTTCTGCTATAGGATTTTGATTAATGGCATTGACTAAATAGTCTGAAGTAGAAGAAACACTGCAGCAGGCCTGAGAATAGAGATGGCCTGGAATGGGTATGCATACCCTAGTGCACACTTTTACTGGTGACATAAACTGTGGTTGAAATCTGAGTTGTCAAGTTTCCAGTAAAGTATGAATTGAGGATTTAGTGTTTAACTCTTAGTGTGAGAATTTAAAATGAAAACGCAGTTTCTGAACATGAGCTATGTTGGAACACTTCTATTTTCATATATGATATTTCTTCTTTTTGGGATGAATGGTTTGAACGATGCAAATAATTCTTTTCCACCTTTAGTGACGGTGTGCTCAATACAGGTCTTGTTTAAGGAGACAATAAAGTATCTAGCTTTGGTTCATTCATTAAGGTATTGAAGCAGTGGGAGAGGAGTGTGTTGGTATCATACTGAGCCAAGGTCTTCACTAGGTTGGGCAAGATGCAGAGCACCTTGTGAGAGGTAGTTTTGTTAAGGGAGTGGTCAGAATTTGTCGGAAAGGCCCCAAATAACACGTCCTTAGAATTCAAGTAGATCTGGTTGAAAATAATAAAAGCATATGATTTATCTGTCTTTGTGTGATAGTATACTTAGATGGAGTGCATTTGTAATACTAAATATATTCATTGTGAAAGAAATGGAAAGTCCTAACTAGTGTTTTAAAAGCTGTACTCACTGATTTTCACTGAATTACAGAGCACATTGTCACTACTAATTACATATATATGTGGGATTTAAAAATAAATTAGGAAACTTTGCAACCAAATTCAAGCAATTCTAACAGTCAATGAAATGAAAAAAATCTCTCATTTATGATTTTATATATACTTTATTCCCACATTTGTTCATTAGAGGAGTTATTTGAGTTTAATCAGGGGTTCAGCTTTTTCTCCAGCTCATCATCTGTTCTTAATCAACCCTGTCAAAATCAGACTGCTGAATTTGTGACGCTGCTATCATTTCTATGGTAATAGGATGGTTGATGAACACAGTATTATTGCCTCATTGTAGGATCTGGGAAAAGAAAGACTGGACCGTGTGGGAGGCAGAATTAGCAGGGACACAAGTGTCTTTTTAGTTGAAGAAAATAGGAGCATGGAAAATGACTCCCAATTAAAGATATTTTTGTGAAAGGGTTCCCTTCAGTTTGCCTCAGTGTGAAGTTTCCTATGATTTTATAACCTCACCAGTACATTAAGGATACTCTTTTTTAGAATTACTTAGAAACATTACTTAGAAACTAGAAATACTAAGTAATGTTTCAATACTTTTCCTTTATACCTTACATTACAGTCTCCTGATTTGTGCTTTAGCAATTGCTCATTGCAAACTATTAAGGCAAGAAGATTCTAATTACATTGACGTTTTAAAAACCTGTGTTTACCTGATCCTCCTGCTGCCAGCCTCTTACTGGCATCATCTCCCTGACACTGGCACATTTGTCTCCCCAGTGGGACCTGGTAGTGGTGGTGGAACATGTTCCTCATCATCCAGCCAGTTTCTTGGGCTTCTGAAGCACCAGTGAAGAAGCCTTAGGTTGATTTTTGTGCTTGAAAACCTGGAAGCAGAGGGAAAATTAAAATGAGACTACCATATTGGTCCCTGGATCCCTCAGCTGTATGAATGCTGCTCTTTTTGGCCTATGTGGCATCTGCTACTGACAGTATACTTTACAGATGTAACTTTTGGCTGTTTTTTCCACACTTCCTAACCAATTAGGGGGGAAAGGTGTGCAAAGACAACCCAGAGAGCTTATTGTAAGGATAAGAATGTTTAATTTCACTGGCTTGTGCTTTGGGAGTGTTGCTATGATGTCTGGTCCATTAACTGTGTAACCCAGCACCTTTCATGACTTCCAAAACTCTGCCTCATTTCAGGACTCACAGGGTCCAGATTTTCCTTTCATGTAGCATGATAGCTACCTCCCCTTCCGCTGCTGGAGAAGCTCTTCAGCTGTGCTGTTCTTAGTGTAGGGGGACCATCCCTGGAAAAAAAAGGATTCTATCTGAAGTAACTGTACTTGATACATCAAATAGCTGTGGGATGAACCAGCAGCAAGAAATACAAAGCCACCTAGCTGGTGCTGATGTTCATACTGAAAACCTAACCAGGAAAGATCTTGGAAATACTGCTTTACTTTCCTCTGATTATGAATTGGGTGTGTCCTAGGTGAGAAAATTAATTCAAATCCATTTGAACTTACATAAAAAGCAAAAGTCAAAATAGCTATTCTGTAGTCATTCAAAACTTGTTACCAATGAAAAAATTCTTCATGGTATTTACCAGTACCTGAATATGAATAATGGATCATGTATAGAAAAGCCTCAAACTCACTTCCTCATTCATCTCCCTTGGACTCTCCAGGGGCAATTCCAGTTCAACCCTCCCTGTAGGCCAAAGGGACTGTTCATCAGGACTAGGGATAACTTAGCCCATTCACATAGTTGGCAGGTTATCTCCTTAATAAGACCATGAAAGGGCTTCCGGCTCTCAGGCAAGAAGAGAGACCAGACCAATTATCCCAATTTAGCCTCAGAAGATTCCAAAGCCTGCTATAGGACAGTGGAAGTGAATGAGAAGCTGAGAAGTTTATGAACCACCATCACTGTACATTGTCCTTTGCATGCCCTAGCCAGCAATAAGTACTACGATCAACACTCCAGTTTTCAAATGGACATCCTATCCTTATTGCATAGATTCTCTCAATTTGTCTGACCTCTGCTGCCAGATGAGAAGCTGGGGTAGGAATTCAAATGGCAATGAGAGAAAAACCTGAGAAAGAGATTAAACAAAGAATTCCTTCTTCAGAGGCAATACTGCAGCTGCATGACAAACTTGCTATTAGTTTTAAATCTATTTTTGAGAGAAGCTATTTAATCTGACATAACTAAAGCAAATGTCCTGGCCTGCATGATGTTTTAGGCTGTGCTGTGGAAATGAAACCACACATGGAGGATCCTGTTATATAGGGCACAGGGATCCAAACTGTGGGAAAAATACCTTCTTGCAAAGTTTGATGCAGCTGATCCTTTTTCCCCTCAGCTTCTTAACTGCGAAGCCCTCAAAAATCAATCCTCTATTTGGTCCTCTTGGGTAATTGATACTAAATTCTCTGTCTGCACTATCTTAAGTGGCCAAAAAGTGACCCTTAGCACAAAAGAACAGCTGGAAGAATTCACAATTGCGCATGACAGTAAGCTAGCTCAGTCCATAATTTGGCCTTGGATTCTGCCCTGCAGGTAGCAGCTCAAGAAACATTTTCTGTCATCACTGGTTAGCCAAAATGCCACTCTATCCTGGAATACAAAAATCTTGCCTTGGTTTTTAATACCTCTGCCACCTTTCAGCTGAATTTCAGGAACATAAGTGAAATCTTCAGTGCTATGTTTCCTTAACAGATGAACTTTCCACAATCAGGATTAAAGTAGACAGTTGGAGAAGACTGCAGTTTCTCAGTAGCTGCTAAGACTATGCTGGGAACTCTCTCAAAGCAAGAACTAGCCCAGATCTCCTATCACCAACTCAGAGTGCCTCAATTTCTCTGAGTAACACAGAGCACAAAAATAATGACTTTGTGGAAAATGATTTTCTGAAATAAGTTTGTGTTTTCATGTATTACTGGAGGTTCCTCTGATATAAGAATGGAAAAATCTACAGAGATGAATTTTCTTGATCAGCACATTCCAGTACTTGCCTATTATGTTGCAGCTTGGTTCTTTTCCCCTTTAAATCATTTGGTCTGCAGTTCAAGGTATTGCTTACGCTCTATGTTCAGAGCTGCAAGGCCCGTGCACCTCAAAAACCTAAATACAGAACAGGGAGTTAGGTCTTAGGTCAAAAAAATCGCTCACTGGAAAATCAATATCCTAAATTTTTGGTGGAATTAGATTTAGGTATTGCATTTTTTCATGAAATATCTGATTTTTTGAGGAATTTAAACAATTGAAAGGTAGATATACATGTAAGTATGTCTAAAAATTGTTATAGCCATGCATTTACTTGTTAAAATTGTTATATTAGCTTTTGAAATATTCAAGAATCTTCAATTAAGATTAGCTCCTGAAAGTGGTGTAGCACACCTAAGAGGTGCAAGCCTATAAAGTACATGGAAAATTAGGGTGAGAGCACAAAACCCTCTGCTAGTTTCATATGGAAATTCATGCTGTATTAGCTAAGGAGATAGCCATGGGAGTATACCATCAGGAAAATTTGGATTGAAAAGATTTGGTGTATCTAGAATTTATTCATCCCTATCTGTACTTGCATTAGTTATAAATACTCTATCTTTACATAAAGAGCTTTGTCAGTGACTCAGGCACATGCAGGTTGAAGGACATTAGACCAACATAAAATATTCAGTGACATCAGCTTAAGCAATGGCTTGCTTAAGTATTATAGCTGTATGTGCCTAGGTTGTTGCCTACGGGTTGGCTTTAAATAAGGACATGTTTAGCAAATCTTGGATGGGGTAGGAAGGGCAGAAAAACATCTGAGACAAGTCAGACAGCATTTTCTAGCATGACTCCGGATGTAGCAGAACCCAGATATGTCTGCAGTGTTCATAAAAAGACACCGACACATGAAAACGAAAGACAGGACTGAACCAAAGAAAGGCTTTTGATCTTCAAGTCCATTTCTTGTAAAATCCAGATTAATATAAAGAAGAAACTTTTACAACTCATCGCCCTTTAGAGCCAATGTCTATTGGTTCTGATGCAATCTGCTCTAAGTAGACATATTAATAGACAAATTCTTCTATAGTCAACTGCTTGGCACACTTACATGGGTCTGTATGAATGCACAGCTTTGTGGATAGAGAAATAGCAACATATGAGTGAAAGACAATGAAGAGTAAGAATGCAGAATACTGTTAAAAATCTAGCAATCTGTCTTTTGACACTAATTTTCCATGTGTATAATTAAAAAAAGAGGGACAACAAAACAGAAATGTGTGATACTCACTAGTGCATGGGATTATTTTTCTATTTTTTTTCATCAATAAAATAGGTCACTGATAGTCTGTGAATTTGCCTGGGTGAGATCTTCCTGTGAAAATACTTACTTTCTGAAACCACGAAAATATATGCTGGAAAATTACCCTGTTTATCTCTACTGATGATGTCTGTCTAGCAAAAATGTTTTTGATTGTCCTTGCCTTCTAGAGAGGCAGTCCTTATCATATCACACTATCATGTAATCTTCCAGGGCCTATAATACAGCATATGGGTTTCTTAGTGGGTAACATGTGAAGTGACATGGTTTTAACACTACATAGACCTAGTGAAGATGCTTGCAGTCTTTAGCATCAACAGGGATGATCAGTTTGAGAGCTAATGATTCATATTTTTAAAATGTGCAGAGCTATCTTCAGCAGTGTTCACACTTTGATGCAATCTTTCATCCCTCTAAATCAACTTAAATACTAAATTACATATTATAATAACATATATTGTAAATTTTGGACCACAACAGGTTTTAATAACAGATTTTTCTCTTTAAGGAAGTACTTTTGATCCAGTCTCACCAAACAAAAGAGTATGCCTTAAAAAAAAGAAAAAAAAAGAGAGCTGTTTCATTTTATATTGGAAAAATACAATGTGACATCTGGAGAATAAATTGTTCAGTCATCCAGAAATACGCCTTGTAAAAATTGCTTAGGTTTCTGTAACAAGATTATTTACTGCGACTGTTCACCTATAATGCAGCACACTTCTGAAATGGACCTTTTATGAAACACATCAAGCACTGTGGAAATGTATTCAGAGCATTAATCTACAACACTATACACTTTACAACACTTTTAGAACAGATTTTGAAACTCAGATCACCTAATGAGACAGAAAGTTTTTTCTTTATAGTCATTCCAGTCACGTTTTACGCTAAGCCCTCAGGGTATTTAACATAATGCAATAAGTTTTGTTAGAAAATACAAACAAACAAAATGTATTACTTTTCAGATGACTAGTGAGCTCACTGTTCTGTGTGCTTATTTCCACTGCCTATAGGTAAGGCAAATGCCATGTGTATCTTTTGCTCTAAAGCTTTATAAATATTGAAGTGCCTCAAAATATACCAGTTTCTAATCATAGTTTTTGTATAATTAATGGCAACAAGCTGATTATGATCATACTAGAGCCAAAGGGCCTGATACAGAGAGTGTATTTGTGCCCTTTTTTTGCACTAGGTCTGCAAGGAGGTGCGTATTTTCTGCAATAAGGTGGTTTCTAAGTCTGAAATCATATGTACATAGAGTGAAAACTGATTCAGGAAATATCCAGATGTAAAAATGAAAAATTAAATATTATTGCTGATGTCTGGGAGGAGCTAATGTCTAAATCCCAGGCAAGATGACAATGATGAAACAAATTTATTTTTCCTGTAAGATAGGTTACAGTGAAGTTGCAAGAATGTAGGAGAGGTTTCTTGATATGTGTTTTAGAAATCACCGCATTCAAATTGTGAGGTAGACATTGTGTTAGGTTCTTAAAGCAACAGAATAAGTGATGGCCACAAAACAAGGTATTTCTGTTTCTAAACACAGAAGGCAGTCTTGCTGTCTTGCCTGCAAGTATTCTCTTGACTGGTAATAACTTTATATGAATCACATGTTGGAATGCTTGATTCAGTTTTTGGGCCTACCATACCTTGGCCAAATCAGATTTGTGCCAAAACAACTTGTTTTCTCAAGAAGTCCATTATAAAATTCCTGAACTGTCAATTGTCATTAAGGATATAGGTCATAAGAGAAATCAGCTGGAGCATAAGAATGCAGTGTAAAGGCAAAATGCACTTATTTTACAGTTTAGTTTCCCCTGTGTTCCAGCAATGCAGTTTATAGGAAGATCTCAGCATAGGTGAGCTATAGGTCTGCCTTCAGGCTTTAGGATATGCAGTCAAGCCTATCCACACTTCTTGCCAGTTTAATTTGCTCATTATGAATACCAGTCCGAAATGCTCAACAGTTTTACAGTGTGGGATATTGACTTGGAGATTGCACCTGTGGTTTGTAACTTCTTCCAATACTTTATATCAAGATACTACATTTGTTGCTGCAAGATGATGATACCATATGAAGAAGGCTAAAATTCACTGACTGGAGGAAATGAATTATCAGTTCTTGAATTTTTTAGCTTCTGCTACTGACTCAGCAGTAGGTCTGAGAACTTGCATATCATCTTGATAATCTAATATGAATATATGTTGACTGTGGATTGTACAGTGTTTCACATAAACTACTGTATTAGTGGTCTTTCTTTTATTTTTATCAAAATTCAGCTTTATTAGGAAATAGGAGTAATTTATGGCACAGTGTGGTAATTGAGGGATGGTATTACCAGCCAGAAATTGTCATCTGTCATCTTGCTTTCAAAGATATTTCTTAATGTTTCTTCTGTGTCTTGCCACTTAAAATTAAATCATTCCAAGACTGTGAAGTATTTTTCTTTAGAAGCCTTCTGATGTTGTCACTTTTGTCAGTCTTCAGATGTTCAATTTTTGCAGTGCTCCTGATTTCCTGCAGATTTTATTCTTTCTTCACAGAATGATTCATGTCATTTTCTAGAAGCAGTGTCTAGTGTATGTTTACTTCTTTTGTCACCAGAGTACCCATGCCATTAGAAGTCATACTGTTTCCTGTAATAAGTTATGATATTTTTAAGTACAAAGAAACCAAAGGTTATCTCAACTGCTGTTACAACATTCCTTTTATTTTTCACCTTTATTTTCTTGGTTGCTTTTATACTCCATTCCATTTTGCAGTATTGGTGCCTTATCTGCCTTCTGTCTTTTTTTAGTTTTGATTATGTTTTTGCTTCATGTCCTTGATTTTCCACATAGTAACTTTGAGCTTATTGTTAAGTAAGATATACATGGAAAACTGAAGTGTGCACTAATATATGCTGCATGCAAGTAAGAATGGAAACCAATGATGTATTATATGTTACATAATACATATCCTGAGAGACTAAATAATAAAAAAATAAGTAAAAAAACTAGAATAAAGGAATTGCTTTTCCTAATACCTACTTTTATTTTCAATCAGCGAGTAGAAAACTGAATCAAAACCAACTCGGGGAGAAAAGCGCCATTTCTTCATGTAGAAATTCCCTTATAGCCCTTAAGTTTCCTGCTAAAGTTCTCCAAGGACTCCTGTGTTTCTCATCTTTATGCCCCAGTGGTTGGTGCTGTTGCTTGGAGCAGCCTGGCAAATTGTGTCAAACTAAGAAACACTTTGGGCATAAGAGCTAAAAATAATATAAGAAGTTATTCCTTCGCTGTTTAAATTTCCCCTCATTTGGAATTTGATCTTTCCATCAATAATTGGAATTCCAACTCCATCATGAAACACCTCATAAGAGATGCACGCTATCTTGTCCAAATTCTCTACGTCTATAATATGTTGAAGGGAAAAAATCACAACCATCAAGAAGATACCAGCTATTCCTATGTGGTGGGAGAGGGAGCTAGGCCAACCCTTGGCCTATCACCAGTCCAGATCTTTTTCTACTGCTTTTCAGACTCAATAAATCAGATCTTTAAACATGCAATCAGCAAACTAAATATGAAGTACAGTAATCTAGGCAGAAAGAATACAGGGAGGTAAGTGGGGCTCCAGATATTACTGATGTTTCATTGTACAAGTGAATGAAAACTAAACCGGCTTGCTGAATATGGGTATATATCACAGTAAGAAATAGAAATTGAAAGAAAGCCAAGCTAACTTTTTGCACTGCTAAAGCTGGTGAGACTTTTTTATGAACCAGCCACTGGAAAAACTGTTTCCCTGTACACATTCTACAGATGGAGTGCAGTGAGATGAATTTGCTTGTGGATTCATGTTTATAGTGTTAGACAGCCTTTAAAATTTCCAGTGATTTTTCCTGTTCAGTTGTGATCCTGCACTGAACTGATAATATTCCTTCTGTGCTTGGTAATCCTTGGCCGGCTACTTAGGCTTTACAAGATCAATAATTTGTTCAATTTTAAACCAAAGCCCAGTATTAAAATAAAAATCCATAGTAAAAGAACATGAAATAAACCAGCTTCTGCTCTGTAAAACTTCATGTAAAACAAATATAGTAAGCTACTACTATCATAGAAACTATATTATAAAGTATACTGTAAATCAGTCCCTACATAGCATAATGAAAAGCCTACAGAAAAGGAAAGATTTAAGATAATACTTGAAATAGGAATATATGTATATTCTGGTATTGAAATTAGTATCCATATGTAATAGCCAGTATAGCCTTTGTATCTATGTATGTTACACATACTGAACAGATTGATCTAAAGTCACACAACTATTTTCTACTCTGCTCCCCTCTTTGAGACAGTTGTAATGAATTCTGTTGCTCTGCTCTAGACATTTTGGTACAGATCATCTACAGAATAGTTTGCAGCATTATGTTGTAGTTTAAATAAATGTTCCCTTGAAACAAAAAAACCCACTGCTGTAATCATTTATTGATTCACTAGTACTGAAATACTATAGATCTCTGGCACAGGGTAAATTGGTATTTTATATCTGACACCACATTGCAAAATATTAGCATTCAGATTAAAACAAGTACCTTCTGCCAAGAAAAGCTCGATTTAGGGCCAAAGCAATTGATTTTGAAATACATTTATGCTTATTTTTTAAAGCAATTCAATTTTGGGAAAATGAAATTGAGGATAAGCTTTTTGCTTAGTACTGTGTACAGGGGTTTACCTAAGGGGATAAAAAAACAAGCCATGAAGTTAATTTAGCTTCAGTACTAGACAAAAATCTCTTGGCTCATATAAGCAATGCTAAAGGTTGAGAACAGCTGCAGATCTCTTAAAATCATGCTTTTTCTACAAAATCAGGTTTTGTATTTCTATATAGACCATCTATTTATAAATATTTCTATGGCTATGTAGCTTCCTCTTTATAAACGGGTTATTTTAGTAACTATTTGATCCACATAGAATTTATTCAGTTTATTTCAAAGTCAGGATTAAATTTAAAGAAAAAAATGTCTAGAGAGTGAAATATTTCTTAGGCATTACTTCAAAAGGTGATCATTCCTGGGAAAATCTAAGTGGTTTGAAATACTACTTGTGTATTGAAAATACTTTTTATTAAATACTTTGGATGTTGCTCCAACAGGTAAGCCAACTGTCTGTTTTCATATTTGGTGTTTTTGATGAAAGAGCTAAGAGATGAAGAGAATCAAAACAGTTTCTTTAGTGTGCACTCTTACAAGCACTGCTGAGCAAAATCTGCTTTTATTTTATAGAATTAAAACAGTATTTTTAAAAGCAGAAAAATCAGTATAGAGAACAAGAAACTTGCAAGCTGCTTTGTCTTTTTTTCTTTTGGTGGAGTTGAAGACTATAGGTGCTGGTTATGTCAAAAAGAGTTTTTATAGAGATAATTTTTCTTGCCAAGTAGAAATTTGAAACACTTATTGAAAGGTGCTGCCATTAATATTGAAAATGATATTATGTATGGATTTTCCAGAAACTAGATTTTTGACTGAGGAGTATCATTTAAACCTACATATGAAAATTATGTATACCATACTAATTGAATTATCAGTAGAATTTTTTGTAGTCGCTAAGAAATTACTGTTTCTCAGAAACGTTGTCTTATGCGTATACGATTTCACGCATAAGCTCAGGTTGGTTTGCATTTGAGTATAAATCTCCTGTATACATTCTTTTGAGGAAATTAAATTTATATATAAAATTCCTTACACCACCTTGATGCCACATTGCAGGAGGTAGTTTGTCTTCTGCAATTTTCCAAGTGTTGTTTATGCTGAATATTGTTAGCTTTACTGTAAAAAAGAGACAGAGCAGTATGTTCTGATCTGTTGACCCTCATAGACTACTTTTTTTTTTTGTAAGCTTTTCTTCTTAGGTTTCCCATTAAAAAATACTAAGCTGTACTTAGTATTTTTTGTTGTCAATTTAATTAGTTCAGAAAGAGGCTTCAAGTTTTGGAGTTCAGGTTTGCAGATTATGTTGCTGATTTTTGCCAGTAGTTAGCTTGCAGAATAATTGAGTATGTGGTAGCAGCACAGCATTAATGTTTCCAAGTATTTTCAAGTGTCCTAATGAACAAATACTACTAATACAGTAGTATTAATGGCTGTGACCTCACTGGTGTGTTTAGAGAAATGGTAAATGGTTTAATATTTGTAAAAACATCACAGATGATCATTTCATCATAGGCTTTGTAGAATGGTTGCAACACCACACTCATTCTTCATGCCTGTGGTACCTTTCTACCTCTTTTTGTACTGAGCATATCTTTTGTCACAGTGTATTAGTGCACAGAATGTGACTCTCACCAAGGCTTTTCTTTACCAATTTCTATTAACATACAATTTTGATTAATAAATTAGTAAATCAGGAATTCTTTTCAGTGCCAACTGCATTGGGGTCTTAAGTGTTCCATTTTATGATGTCATTCATAAGAAGTATTATAATACAGTGCCAGATATCACAGTATTACACGTTATAGCCTGTGTGATAGTAGAGCTTGATGTTGTCACCTGCTTGGCTTCTTTTATGTGTAGAGATATCCTAGCATCTGCCTTTTCACAGCTGCATGATTTGTTTCTCATCATGTCATGATAATACATTTTCATTGCTCATGTATGTAATTATCTTGCCTTATATTGTAAGTTCTGTAGTATAAAATATCAAGTAGAAATACTCACATTATCTTGTGTTATCAAAGAGCTAGAAAAAACCTGCTAGTTTATTTAAATTCTTGGTGTATTTTTGAGATTTGTTTTGGTGATAATTTACAACCACCACCACTTGATCTCCTTCCCCCTTACACAGACACACACACACATGCACCCACGTAATTTTACATGATAAAGGGCATAATTTTGACTGTTTCTGAAAATCACATTTAGATCTAAACTAGAGAATACTACTTAGTTAACAACCATGATAGTTATACTGAGTGAAGTAAAAATTCATGCAAATTTCAACTTATTTTAAGAAGTTGTTTAATTAGCTGATTATGAGTTATCAAAACAGATAAAACATAACATGAGTATTCATGACTACAGAATTATTGCATTTTACCTTTAGCAGTTAATAATTTTGAGATGAAAGGTCAATTTAGGAATAAAGAGTATTTTTGAAAGGATTTTTCAGGAATGAAGTATGAATGTTGTTTTATGAGTCATTTCAGACCATAAATATTATATATTTATATTCTGACAAAATAAACATGGTATAAACCATGTTTTGTTGTGAATCACAAATGTTTTCGTCCTCAGACACTACTTTGCCACCCCAGCATCTTTAGTTGTCCAGGTGTAATTATCTGGGCGATTCTCAAACTTGCTGTTTTGTATTCAAAATTCACAGTGTCTTTGAGTCTGTTCGAGTTAGTAAATTTATTCCAATGATATTGTATTTATTTTAATTAAATTGCCTTTCAAGTGAGAGAGCTAAATCTAGAACTTCAAATTTGGCCAGAAATCCCACACCCTGTATTATATATCCTAATAACCATGAAAAGCTGCCTTGCAGCAATAATGATAGCCCAGGCATGCTGGTCTGCAAACGTTCATCTGTGTTGTGACTTTCAACAGCTCAAGCTTTCCTTTTGCTTTATTTATCAATTCTGCCAGTGTTGGGTTTTGACGCCTTCTCTATTAACACCATGAAGAAAAGGGAATACATGGACCAAAACCCAGCATTCCAGCAGCATATGAACACTGTGGGTATAGTTAACCAATATCACAGTAAGGTTACTGGAGAGACACTTCACTCCAGCACAAAGGACACACTTACTTATGCTGATGTGTTTCCTGAATGATTAGGGAGGTTAAGTGACTTGCTGAAAATGACTTCAACATTGCATTGAAAAAGACTATAATCCTATAATGATCTATTGTTTTAAGGCCAGAGGAGCAGGCAAAAATAATAGCAGTAAAAATAAATTTAGAGCTTTCTTTTGGAAAGTCATAATTTTACTTCATAATTCCACTTTTGCAATAGATACAGTGTGACAGATAATTTTCAAATGCCTCAGGATATTTAAAATATCCTGATAGTACTATGAATGATCCCCAAGCAGAAAGTGTAGAAAAGGTATTTTCTGGACTATGGCCCTTTCTCCTAAAATCTACAAAAAGCAGCAATGTTTGAATGGAAAATTAATATTTATTTTGGAAAATTTCTTGCTTTTTGAATAAGTTATGTTGTGCAGGTTAGAATGCAATAACACACATCATAAGTTAATGCTATTAAAATGAATACTAGATACGAATCCTTGGAAATGTTCCTTACCATCAATGTTTGAAAATAGTAGGAGCTGTGCAGAAGCCAAACCAATTTACATTGCTTGAAAAGACATAGGTTTCCCACTACTGATGAATTAGCAGGCATTTTGGATCACCTCCATTTTGTAGTGTTGTTAGTGTTTACCTAAAAAGCAATAGTGCAAGAAGGTACAGTATGTGATTTGGAGCTAAATCAATACAGAAGTTCAATAAAGAATTGTATGTTAGAGGAACAAGAAGAAATGAAATTCTGTTGACCTAAACACCTGACACATATCTTAGCTAAGAGCATAGGCCACAAAGGTTGTTTAATAGACAGTTTCTGTACACTGGTGAGAAGACGTTTCTTTTATTTTTTAAAAGTTCTGTATTCCTGTTAGGCAAAACTGGCAATTGCAGGATCCCCTCTCCAGTTTTGGATCTGTTCTTGCAAGTATTAATCTTTTTCCTTTATTTTCTGATTCCATTCCATCTATTTCTTAGGTTATTCTCTTGCCATTGCAGAAGGGCTGAATTCTTCTCAGTACCTGAAATACTCTGATTTAAACAGTTTTATATTTTGTGATAAATGGATGAAGCAGCTAAATTCTGCCTTATGTACATGAATTAGTATTTAATTTTGCACTCAGAAAAAACATGTTAAGTTACCCAGTATAAATTGTCCATTTTATTTGGTTAGAATGGCCAACATAATTCTTGAGCTCCACTGCCACTGGAAAAGAGAGACATATGATGACATTCCTTGGCCCTGTGACTTTAACATTTAGAAAAGAAATGTGGCAGACATTTGCTCTTTTTGCAGGTTCTTAACTAAGCAATTACCTTTCTAGTAATTCCTAGTATGGCAGCTGCTGTATTGGAATGTTTCATGAGCAGCATTTAAAAAATTTTCTAATGACAGTAAAACTAGCTGGTAAAGATAAAGGAGACAAAAAAAACCCTCTGTGAGTTTCTTCCACATGGAATCTCTCCTCAACTATGGTATATGTGGCTCTAAACTTCAAACAGAAGTAACTGGGAAGCCCCTTAGTTTCCTCCTTGAGTTATCCCCTTCCCTTCAGCTCCCTGACCACAAACTTGTCTTTATCCACCTGGCAGTGTAAACTCATACCTTCAGCTTTATAGCCAGGAAGAGTAATGTTTGAAATGTAAGTACCTAGGAAGTACTATACTGAAGGAATATGGCTCTAAGTACGTTTGTCCAGCATTCTGACTAATCGGGGTCATCTGTGAAGTGCTCATTAAGTTCATCTTAATATCTGAAACATGGAGATTTTAATCACTCCAAGTAATTCTTTGCCAGCATTAAGTAAAATTCCTAGTTTCAACCACTGTGTATCTCAAGAATTTATCTATGTGAGATCTACCCCCTCTGTGAATCTTGTTAAATTTACGGCATTAGCAAAATGCCATGGCAAGAAGTTACAAAATCTAATTATGTGTTGTGTGAGAAAAATTATTTTCCTTTTATCAGTTCCTAATTTGCCCCATTTCAATTTAATAACTACCTCATATTATTGTATCATGGAAGAGAAGAAGAAAAGCTCCCAGTTGACCTTCTTTATAGCTTTCATTACTTCTTTATACACTTTTTGTCATGCCTGTTCCAATTTGTCTTCTTTTCAAGAAAAGAAACAAAATAAGAATTTAAATAGCAATTCAGCCTTATCTGAGAGTTTTGCTTTGCTTCCATCATATTTGTCTGCTTCTTTGAACCTTATTTCTTCAATATCCCTTATGAGATGCAGACAGTCTATAGTTTTTTTTAATCCACATTAGTTAATTCTTTTCCTTCTATAGTAAAACTTTTTTTTTTTTCCTTTTTACCACTCTTGTTTCTGCTACAGGCCATCCTTCGGGTCTTCACAATACTGGTTAGGTGGCTTTCCTGTAATATATCAGCTCAGAACTTGCCAAGATGAATGACTAATTTCCAGTATCTCCACAATGTACATAAGTTTTCATTTATCAATATTGAATTTTTTCTTCAGTGACTTTGGTCTAGATTATTAAGCTGTTTGAAAGATACTTAGACTTATCTCAGGACTTGAGAAATCTAAATAACTTTATTATCTGTAAATTTTACTGCTTTGTTTATTTTTAATTCATTAAGTATACCAAACACCAGATTTTGTCATTCTTGGGCACCATTAGCCTTTTGTCAAAATAAGGACCCAAACAGATTTGAAGCTTGACAGAATTATGAAAAAACAGTCAATTCTTTCATAACTGTTTAATTGAGGACAGACTGAAATATTTTGTGGCACTTGGACGTATGCATTTTTGGACTAAATGAAAGAACTTGCTCTGGCATCGTACTGACAAGATCTCAGGATGGAATTTCCAGTCTGGTTTGGCTAACTTAGAGTGGACTCAAGGCTTGTAAGCAATCATCCAATGCCAAATCTTGTATCAGGATTTCATTAAAATTACTTTAACTCTGAACTATGTGTAATATAAATGAGCCATTATAACGTAGTGATTTATTGTACATTCTATTATATTTATTTATTTCTCCAACCCCCAAAAATGGCTGACAAATTTTATTCGAAAACCCTAAGAAACAGAATGGGAAATTTCATGTTGAGCTTTGAGTATATCCTGATCCAGGGTTCTTTCTCAGTTCAAGATTTTTTGCTATTTTCTCTACATTCTGCCTTTGAAATGCCAGAGAAAGTATGCCAGGGTGTCATCATCATGGCAGAAATTTGCTATAGCGCAGCAGGAAGGCATTGAACTGCTTACAGGGAGTCCAAGAGAGCCCTTTCTTCATTCTTATTTCATGGAACACACAGATTACCTTCTTGACTTATTATATTTCCTAATTCTAAAGCTGTGTTACTTTTCTGATGTGCATCTGAGTCAGAATTCAGCATAATTCTTATGAATTGATTTTACAGTCTTTGTCATCTGTTTATTGGACTTAAGGGCTCTAAATCTATCTGCCGCTGAGCTGTACTGTTCCTTATCACTTAGCACTGCTTTTTCTTCACCTTCCTTGGCTCTCTAGTGTGGCTGGTGCATTTTTGGCACCAAATCTGTTCCTGCTACTCCCTTAACAGCCTCATTAACTTTATTCTGAGGTGTGGATTTTTTGTCACTAACCTTTTCTGAAGCAGTCTCATCAGTAGATCAATTGTAATTGCTCTCTGAAATGGTCCTTGGTGTGGTTATTAAAGCTACAGTATTTATCCATTTGGTTTCGGGGTCTTGGATGCAAGTAATACTAGCTCCTCCTGCTTTACAACCTCCTGACACAAGCAGTTATTTTCAGGTGTGCAACTTAGGTTGTGCACATCTGATGTCTAAGAACTGCTTACAGAGCAGAAGTATGTCGTTACAGAGTGTGTACCTACTGTATACGAGTGTTCCCATGAATTCCTCATTTTATTCTTCACTGACACTGTATCTGTTCAGTTTTAAGGGCATTTCAGAGTGACAGTGGGGATAGGATGTCAAAGGTAGCTTGCTGCTGACAAATCTGGCAAAAGCATTCTCTATAATGTACTTAATTTGGATAGCAGGGTGAATTTTCAACAGTAAGCAACAGGCTGAGTAACCTCAGCAGTTGTTTATAAAGTAACCTGCAGAAGTTGTTCTCTAAAGGATGGGCATTTTAGTACCGAGTAATTTATGCTCCAACAGATATGCTCTGTAAACAGCATTTTACCTAGATCAAATTTCACATTAAAATTGAGTTAGGTACAAGCAGGTTCCCTATAAAAGCATTAGCAGTAGAATTATTACAAAAAGATGCTTTGTGATAAATCTGGAACAAAATAAGAACTCTAAAAATAACAGGGTTTATACTTCACATAAACATTTTTCTGGAGAAAATATATTGGTGAATATATTTCTAATTAATACTCCTATGTTCCAGCAAAAGTGAACCTATTGCAGAAGAGAAACATGCAGAAAGCATGCTTTCAATACATACACTAGATCCACTCAGCTTTAAAATATGCTAACTTTGGCATGTTTCTAAGGGTATTATGTGAGCATTTGTATATGTAAATAATGAAAAATCACTGCTGCAATAACTTTTTGTTTTGTTTTCATGAAACTTTTGGGGTTGGTTTGGTGGAATTAGAGGCAGAATAGTAGGTCTCCGCACAAAATGGTCAGAAAGTTGTTAGTATCTAATAGGCCAGAGAGTGAAATACAGTACTAGTCAGTTTGTGAAATCTTGCATCATTAAATGGTGATCAAAATCACCTGCTAACATAGAGCCCCAGGGCTAATGAATCTTATGAGCCCCAGGACTAATGAATCTGATGACTAATGATCTGATAAGCCACAGTCTCAGAGGCATCCTATTCAGACAAGCTAAGTTGGTGCAAGGACATAGGGTTAGGGTCCTATTTCAGGGTTGAAGAAAAAACTCTATGTGTTCTGGAATAATTTAATGCAACAGAATTGTAATTTACTTCTCTGATTGGCATGGCTGTTTGGAAGACTCTTGTAGGCGGAGGGAAAGCCTCCCTAGAAAGCCTCCCTACAGTGAAAACCCAGAGACAAGACATAACAGTGGTTGCATGTATTGCTATTGACACCTACATCTGGCCTCTGTGGATGGTTTGTTTCAGATTTGAAGTGGAAAGAACTAAATTAGCTGGTGAATTTTAACAAGAGAGAAACCAGCTAGGTGCCACTGCACTCTGAAATGCTAATAATAACCTTTAATAGATTTCAACTAACAATGATATAATTTATATACAGTACTGCTGTAGAGGTAAGAAAAGCTGACCAAGTTACAGTAGATCAGGCACCATGATGTGCTTCAAAAGCACTTCCATCAAACCATCTAGATTCAAGCAGATATCACTATTGATTATCACTTATTCTACTGTGAGTACTAAAGAAGATAGCAAAATGCTCCAACAGATAAGAAAAAGGATCATACATTTTCTTTTCAGGTTTTGTGACTGGGAATAAAACGTGCTTCGGTGTGTTTGCATGGAAACATGTATAAAAGAAAGGAAATGGATCAGGCTGGATTTATTCTTGGGGGAAAAAAGCTTAGGAGGTGAAGCCTAATAATATCTCTTAAAATGTCTTAAGGTATAATAAAAGAGGGTTTGAAAAAAATCAGAGGTGTTAAAACAAAGAACTTTAACATGCATGTATTCAGTAGTACGAAAGTAATAACATGGGTATATTATGAGTCTTTAAATCCAATGGCACTGCTGGAGAAAATACTATGCAAGATTAAGAATCTAAAGTTTAGATTTTTAGTTGGATTTATTGTGTTGCAATATCCTATAATGATGCTCTACGAACAAAGAACAAATACGGAACATTAGTGTGTCCTACCTAAGCTGTCACGGGGGATAGCTGTTAGAAGTATTGAAAATCCCCATGGTGGTATGAAAACAGATAGATCATAATTATGTCCTTGTTTATCCTTTGGTTACTAATAAGGAAAAAAAAAGGCTACAATTAAGAGAATAATTAACAATGAGTTGAATATGAGTATGAATCTATATTTTTATGTAATTTTGTTGGGATGCAGCGTGTCTGTTCACTGAGAAATACTTGTTCTCTTGGTATAGCTCCTATCTGCTATCTCCTCGGTCTGTTATTTTTGTATTTTTCCACTATGCCTTAGAGCTTCCTGAAGTACATGTGATATAAAGGACCTAAGGCTGCAGTTTCATACTGAAGTACAACATGGCAATATTTGATGTGATCTGTTTTTTCTTGTGATTTAAGCCTATTTAAACAGTGTATATACTGCCAAGCTTAAATTGACTGCTATCGCTTAGGAATATTTATCATGACACTGATATGTGTCTCCTATTGTACTCCACATAATATTGGTGCTGACCAGATTACTTATGGTAGTGGTGGTGTTGGGAGGAAGAAAGTAAATAAAGACCAAATTGTAGCCAAAACAAAATTTCAGACCAAATCTTAAAAATTCCTGTGCTTGTTTCCATTTTGGGAAATCTGAGAGGCCTGAAATGACAGCCATGGAACAAAATATGACTCAGTGCAAGAGGGGACTGTTGCAGAATTCTATACATTCACAAGAAATATATAAGAGAAATAAGAAGCAGTTATTTCTGGCAAACATACCAACTATGCTGCTACCTTATGACACTGATAAAGTGGCAACTTGAAAGAAAGTGCTCACTCATCTTAATGTAACTGATTCAGTTGTAGAACACAGAAGATATTGTGGAAGACAAAAGTGTAAATGGATTCATAAAGCTATAACAAAAGTTAATGGAATTAAGTCCAGCTGCTGAACCACATGCACTCTGCTGCCAAAGGAGTTGAGAAAAATGCATTGGCAATATCAGTCGTGGCATACCACTTGGCTGCCTTTGACTCCAGTTCATACCGAAGTTCTAGCATGTCCGGTACGGCAGCACTCAAGGGTGGTGTGACTTCATTCAGGCCACGATAGTTTACCATTGGTCTCCGCTCTCTGTTAGAATTTCACACTGGCCATAGGGGGCTGTTAAAGGGTGAGTGGGTCCTACTGATCAGTCCTTGACTCTCCAGTCTACGGATCAGCTCATGGATGGGAATCAGGGAGTCTCGGTCGGTGCGATATTGCCGCCGGT
>WYDI02005104.1:0-20943 GCA_009867235.2 Psittacus erithacus | reverse complement strand
GGGAGTTGTATTCTTTCGATTCTCTTCCCCATCCCTCCGGGAGCCGAGGGAGGAGGTGGGGGGGGGGGCAGTGAGTGGGCTGCGTGGCAGGCCTTAAACCACGACAAGGCTTTTCTTAGTTTTATGCTATTCTTACTAACTTCTTGTAGAATAATGCTGGGGGTCGTGTGACACAGTTGTATGATGGAACTCTCTCCAGAACTCCTTTTGGCTTCCTTAAGTAAGAGCATATAGAACATTACCATGAAAAGGTAATGTTGGAAGTCACCTTGCTTGGCTACTTGCACTTTAATAAAGCTGGCTGAGAATTAGCTTGCCCATTTCATGGGCAAACTCCTTTGTTGCTTTCTGAAGAAGAACCTGAACTGAAAGTGCTGGAATGACCCATGAAAACAAACCATAATATATCAGTTTTGAACATTAAATAGTTCTACAGTTCCCACTTTCAATATTAAAAAATGTTGAGTTCTTTTAGTTAAAAATGTAATTTTAATAGAAAATAAGGATCATTCCATTCAGGTGTCAGGGAAGCCTTTTTATACATATATGCATTACTAAAAAAGGCTATTTTGGCACTTTCATATTGCCTAACTTCTGTTTTGTAAAGCAAACTGAACTTTCATCTAGATCAGTATGCTTTTCCAGCCTTTTGATTTTTCTTGATTTAAGCAGCAGGTCCCCTTATGCCATACTATACTTGTAGAAGGCAGAAGGTATTTGTATGCAATAAATGCAAAGATCGAAAAGTTTACCTCCAAGTGATCTTCAGCCTTTCATGTAATCATCACATTCTGGATGGACACACTTATTCTAGAGGAACTGACATCAACTAAACTTGAAATAAAGTTAAAATAATTACAGTACTTTAATGACTTAGGATGTATACTTTATTTAACACTGCACTGATAATATTATGGAAATTGAATGAACACTGACCCTACTCACTTCCTTATGATCAATGTGAAAAAAAGAAATTCTGGCAAGAAAACTCACAGAGGCTTTTGAAGTGACAGCCTTTGTTGGCCACTACAGGCTGTAGCAGTTGTCTATATTATAGCATTGTGGGGGAAAACAAAATCTTTGTAGTCAAATTGACAGTGAGTTTGCAACCTGGAGCAATTTTGCAGCTGTGTTTGGTGGAGAATAATCAGTCCTGAGTGCGTTAATGTACCTCAATTTCTTTTAATGTTCAAGGACAGTGATATATGTAAATGCCTAACTTAAGAAGAATATTTTAAGATTAGGAACTCTTCAGTTTTGCAGCAGTCCCAGAACACTTTTTAATAATTTGGAGAAATATTTTTAATGCTAACTATGTCTCACACCATGACACTGCCAGGTCCTATATTTCATGTATACCATGGTTGCCAAACACATGTGCAAGCTAAGGATGCCAACAGGGAATGTAAGGTTAACTTGTTATTTTTTTCATACTTATGCTGTATGGATTTTTTTCCTCTATCTAATCCCTAAGATCCAAATATTATAATCTTTAAATCCAATTTTTTTATATGTTTACATTGCGTTAGAATAAGTAATACTATTTTCATTAATGTAATAAGGTCCATTCTTTGTACACAGGAATGCACAGTTTACACAAGTTAAACCAGCAATTTGCATAAATGTAATGCAAATTAATATCTGCTTTATGAATATGCAATGTAAACACTCTTCATATTGTGCTTAAGGTGTTCTGCAAAGTAACCCAGTCATCAGATTTGAACCAATAGGGAGGGAATGGAGTGCTAACAGATAGAGCATTTGCAGAAAGATTTTCAGAAGAAGCAATTGATTTAGCAAAAGGAGTAGTAGCAAAATACTTGAAGAAGGTCAAGCCCAGAGTTCCTTTCTTTGTCTTAAACAGTGACACTAACACAGGGGCCAAGGGTGCTTGAGCTGTCCTAAATATGTGCCGGCTGCCATGGAAAGAAGTTTGTCTAAATGAAAAGACAGCACCACATATTGGCTGCACCCGTTCCATTGGGAGTTTCACCAAGATTTCAGGCAGTAAGAACACTAATTTTGGCTCTGAAGAAAGAGCTGTAGTGGGAAAAAAATTAAGGAAATTTAAATAGCAATAAGCTGAGTATCATGGCCTGGAAGTAATGCTTAACAAAGAGGTGCAATATGAAGATTATGAGACATAGAAGGGAAAATGGTGCCATTTAAATACAAAAATCTCAGGGATACACTAGGTATTAAATGAAGATGAACAGCTCTACATCTGTGCTGGACTTGAAAAAAAACGGCGTTTATAGGAATTTGTTTAAAATCTCATGTTTAACTGCTGATCCACAGCTTACTCCACAACAAAGATGCCTAATGAGCAGATATCTCTGTTGGACAACAACATAACTAAACATAATTAAATCATTTGCTAAGAAAAATAAGATTTTATGAAAAAGGAGAGATGCAGAGAAAGCTGAAGGGTCAAATTCTGTTCTCAATTACACATAATTCCACTGATTTGAGATTTATGTCCTTGTAAATGAACTAAGAGCAGATGCAGGGAGAAAAACAGATTTGGTCTGAATTTGTTCAGTATGTCTTAGCCTGAGAGGAACCTCAACAGTTGTATTTCTAAGACTTGTTTTTGTGTTTCTTTCATTGAGTGAGATCCACCTGCACATAAGGTACTATGAATTGAACAATCACTCGTTAACACTATTAATTAATTTTAGCTGCATTAAATGTCACCTTTAATGACAAGTAGTTCTGGATCAAGTGAAGAGGATTAAAGTGTCTCTAAAACAGTGGGTCAACTGCTGCTTTAATCTGTGCTAGCAGAAGTCAAATTATTTCTCCAGATGTGCACTGTGTATAATATATTGTTAGAAATTATGAGTCAGGCAAACAGCAGGTCAGTCCTATAGTAACAGATTCTGGGTGACACTTTCAATCTCAAATGATGCTGCTAGAATATTTCAAAACCTATTTGGAGAAAAAAAGTGAGGATTTTATCCTGATGTATGTTTACCAAGCTCAGTACTGCTTAGGGCAAGTCCTTTCCATTATCTTTGATAAAATTTACAATGAGGTAAACAGTATTCTCACCTTTGCTAGCACTGGGAGTTCAACAATTTTGTACGTGCTGGGTTGTGGGGGTTATAATTCAAGAACAGGATAAAATATACTTTCCACATATAAGAAAGGAGACTTCTGTGGGTTATATAGACTTATCTATATGCGTCAGTTGTTAATTGAGAAGCAATCTACTTAGATAAATCACTTTATGTATAACAGCAAAAGGTTTGATCACTGCAGCAGCAAATCTGTGGTGTTCACATTCCCCTAGAGGATTCTGTAGCTATTGTGTTTGTGAATGTTCACATCAAAAATAATTTTGCAAGGAATCGTTTCCTTCTGTGTAGGGAAGTTTAGTTTTTCCTTGGAAGAATCAAGTTGTAAGTTGTTTTCTCAACAATGCTGACATCTTTTACAACCTTGATTATCATTTCTTAATGTAAACCAAATATAAACTTCATGCACTTTATGCCTCCAATTCACGTTATGTTTTTTATTCTTAAGAACTGGGGAATACCTTTGAAGGGCAAAAGGATGTTGTGGAATTAAGTGTTTCTGTTCTTATTTTTAAATTATTTTGGCATGAACCACATGCTATAAAAGATACATACAAAAAGATAAGACATAGGAGGGTGTGCCTTCAATAAATTTGCATCAAGCCATCAAGCTTGACTGTTCGTTGCCTATTTCTACCCCAATATAACGGCCAGATTTATAATCCTTCAATGAGAAGCAAAATTATCCATGTAGTAGAAAAGAAGACTGGAAATTTAAAGCCCTGACTTTAGTTTTCTGTGGTATTAACATTCCTGTGACAGGTTAGAAACAATTAAAGAGGAAAAAACCCCTAAATGTGAACCTAACCTTATGACCCAAATCCAGGTCAGACATACTTTTTTGATATGCAGATCTGGGATGCCACGTGGAGTTTCTTTCCTTTACATTCTTTACTGAAGGTACCACATGCTCCAACATGACCTAGATTGGACAGCTTTGATATAAAATATGTCACTCAGTTTTGCTTATCGGAATACAGTACAGTACCCACCAGATCTTCAAATCTGATGCTTTTCCTTTTCAATACACTCCTGAGTAATATCATTTGCTATTCATCAGAACAGGAAAGAGCATGTTGAGCTGCAGAAGCCTTGGATCTGTTCTAATATGGCTGATTTCATGTTCTAATACAGCATTCATCAATATTGCTGTGAAATAAATATTCTTAAAGATAGAACAACACCACTTAACTGGCTTGTAGACGTACTTCAACTTGTGGATATGAATTAAATTATTTCTCTATTATTCCCAGACACCACAGATTAGTCCTTTAAAGAGACCATTTTCTCAGACTCTTTGTTCCATGAGAATGTTTTCCACAGGGCATAGGAAATACCTCGGTGACGGAGAATAGACACCCAAAAGCATCCTCAGTATTAGTGGGTTGCCAGTAAAAGAGAGAAACAACTATGCAGGGGGTTATGATTCAGAGCCACTGACTCCGTTGTAACAATGTCTTCTTTATCATTTCAACATAGATCACAGTTTCATGCCAAGAGAAATTGCCAAAAACAATCAGAAAAATATCCAAGCAGGCATTTGGAGCAACAACATTAAAACATACTCAGAGTGTGTAATGTGCACTCGCACCCATTTGTTGCGTCATCTGGAACTCAGTGACCATTTTTAAGTGATTTCAAGTCCTACTGGCTGGGCTGAGCCTATTTGCCATGCTTCAGTAACTTGTAGTGTTGACCGGTTGCATTTGTTCTGGGAGAGAAAAGCATTCACTCCAATACATGCCTGTAAGAAATAAGCAGTGCTGTTTCTTTCTGCACTTACCTAAGTTCTGAGTATAAATTTGATATTTTTGGTCATTGTGACAACTCAGAGCAGCAATGGGCTCAGAAGCAACACTCTCAACAATGTAGGACTTTGGGAGTGAATAGGGGCAGACAAAATGCAAGTGTAACCATGTGAAAAATTGAAAAGTTCTGTCAACAGGGTACCAGTCTGCAGAAGATTACTTATTTTGCAACCTTTGTAGCTGCTAAGCGGAGTTTCTTGCAAACTTACTGCATCCCCACCACTAAGAAGACATGCATATTATTTACTGTAATTAGTCATGAGGTTTCCTCATTATCTGCCTTCTCTAAATAATGTAATTAGCCAGTAACAATTTCTGAATAATAACCGCTTACTAATATGATAATAAATACCAGGAATGAAATTTTCAAAGGAGAGTAAGGAAGTTAACTCCCATGGAGGGTTGTGTTTTTAAAGGGAAGAGTTCACATGCAATTGCTTTTATGGAGCATTACTCACTAATTAGTAGCAAACTACACAGCAGATTCCGCAATTTATGGAACTGGCTGGTAGCTGAAGCACAGTTTTCATCAGAGTAATAGATTATTGATTTTAGGGGAGAAAATTACTTCCCTTTTTCTTTAACAAAGAGTCAGATTATTGGAGAAAAAATGGATTTCTAACTGCAATTTTAGTTTGTGTTCTGCTCTACTCAAAGCTTCAGTTGAACAGGAGGATTGTTAAACTCTTCCTGGTGTCTTTAAATTCCTTCCACTGGGCTTTAAAATGGGGGCTCAAAATGTTGAGCACTGATGCCTCAACATCATGATTGTCTGAGCCTTCAATTTCTACAGACCTGGTAGGATTAGGCATCAAAGCTGATTCACAACCTCTTGCTACTCCTAGATCACCAAATGCGCCAAGAAGGTTTCAAGTGCTTAAATGTAGGCGTACGGCATCATTTTTGACATTCCTGAGTGTCTGACACATCCAACCCAGGGCTTACAATATGACAAAGGACAACTTGGGAGACCTCCAGCTTCCAGGAAAATATAGGATATGTCTAAGATGGCACCAGACACTTATGATTAAGCCCAGTAATCTCCTCTGAAAAATAACAAGAGAAAAGAACTTCCAGTTTTAGTGAAAGTGAGTACGTTGACTTTACTTAGGACCAGATGATGACACTTCAAGTCAGAAAATAAAAATAGTTTTCTAGACTGTGCTACTTAAGGTTTAATCGCTTCTGTGTATTTTCTGAAGATGTCTGAAAATTTTTGGTCCCAAAAAATTCAAAATGTCTGTGCAAGCTTCTTAGGAGTAATCAAATTATTCAACACCACATCTCCCAGATTCCTGTTACATAGTTCTTACGTTTGATTTAAAATGGCTTACAATGGCTAAGACACCTTCAAGCCAATGACTTTCTGATTGCAATTAAAGTAAAATCTGTACCACTTCAAGTTATATTCTGCTTCTCCACAGGCTTCAGATGGCATGCAAGAAATTTATAATAGCCATACCTCAGCCATGTCACCTTCTCTTCCCTCAGCCATGCCATTTCATCTAGTGAGAATACACTCTTCATGACTTTTCAATCTTTAGCACTTCCAAATATGATCTTTTTCTGTGTTTTCCATAAAGGTTTTTATTACACAATTACCTTCAGCAAGCTATCTCACTTCCATTTTAAAGACAAAAATAAAATGTTTTCAGTAAGCTAGCTATCTTAATTACTCTATATATCCATGGCTTACTGATACAGAACAGTTCATAAAGAAATAAATGTCTAAGGTTATGGTTAAAGAATTGTGGAAAATATGTGCCTCATTTCTCACTGTTTGAGGATTCCCTTCAGAACTACCTCAAATGTTGGCAGCTAGGCCATAAAACTAAAATGAAAAAGACCTAACAGGCACAAGAAGTCACAAAAGTGTATTCTTTTGCAAGCAGTCAATAATTAAATCAAGTAATTATCTGTTTATATCTCTCTTTCAACTACAATATTTTATGTAAGCAAAAGCACTTCTTTTTTTACTCAAGCAGCAAATAAATGCCTTGAAAAGGTGCGAGCGGGTATTTTGTAGAGATATTTATCCAAGAGTCTTATCTCCCTCCAAAGAACTAAGCTTTTTGCAAGGAACATCTGCTCTGAATTTTCTGTGCCTAAATTGTGGACTTCTAACTGAAAATGTTGACTTTTTTTCTTCTGCCAACAGCAAAGTCCTTAGAACTAGATAATTACTGTATTGTATAAGCTACAGTCATGCTTACACACCTGCACAGATTTCTATGAGCAGTGCTTTTGGGACATGACTTAAAAATACATCCACGACAACTGAACTTTTGCCTTTGTTTACTGCCTGGTTGATCTTTCCCTCATTTGGAATTTCCCAGAAAGCCTGCCCAGAAATGGAGTTTATTCAGAAGGAAGAGTGGAAAAAAACTTAATGATGAATAATTGCTTTGTTTGGAATCTGACGTTCTCAAACTAATAAAGTCTTTAGAACAAGAGGTAGAAAATATTCCAGTTTTAGAGTCTTTGCAACATCATTGAAATGATACGTAATATCAGAAAAATTGCTTTCAGTAAATTGGCAATGGCACCCAGTGAAACTTATATAACTGTCTGGGTTCAGAAGAATACTTGTTTGAATGCCAGTGATTTCCCAGATTGTGTCAGGCACTCCTTTCATGGCTGTAAAAAAAAAAATACCCAGAGACTTTCCCGTCAAATGAAAATACACTGATAATCTTTAAATTAATGCTAGATAACAGGAAACTACAGAGAAGATTAGCTGAACTTCTTCATGTTATCTGTTGAAAGAGTCTGCTGTTCCAGTCACACAGCTTAACAACATCATAAAGTAGAATCTGAAACAAGGAGGAGTCCAGCATGTCAAGAGTCATTTATTGTATAATTCATTTAATGTAATTCTTTCAACAGCTATACTGCTAAAGACAGGCCAACCATGTCACATTTGAAAAAGGCTATTTTTGTAGAACATTGTTGCCCAAAGCATTTCCTGTTCTTATCTCTCCTACAGCAATATGTCTGGAGCTCATTACCAGTAGCTCCCATTTTCAATAGTCAATCTTTTGCAAAAGATCTTCATTCATGTTTTCTCCCCTTCTCCACCAATTTGACTTATGAATTATCTGGTAATGTATCACTGTTTCACTGATTCACTTAGGAAACACAGACCTATTCACATATCAAGAAAAACTGTTGAACAAAAGGCAAATTCTTAGACCACTCACTCACTGAAAGTCTTCTGTACCTTGCAGATAAAAGAATTCAAAATATTGAAGGAATTAATTTGCAATTTAGTATTCAGTGTTTGTCAAGTAAGTAATTAAGTGGCAGTGCTCAGAAATCAGACTACGCATGTTTTTTATTTCTCTTTTATTGAAAAGTATATACCAAGAACATTTGGTAACAATTTTGTGTGTATTTGTTCTATGTTGATGGCCCCTAGGTACTGGCTGGTTGCTATGAGTGCATGGAATTATCTTGTTTAAATATAGTATCAAAAGAATAAAACAATATAAATGCAACACATTTTGGAAGCTTCAAGGATGAAGCTGTTTATAGAAAATGTCTTAGATGTGTGAATAAGGATAAACTAATGAAAGGGACTATGATGTGGTAGGAAAAGGGAGTTTATAAACCAAGATGTCTCTTTCAGGGCCACATTCTCAAAGTGTTATTGATGGGGTGGGATGAACTAAAGTCCTGAAGTGGTTATGAGAAACCTGAAGCAAAATACAGTGAAAAAAAGAAAGCTTTTCACAGAAGCTGCAGTTCAGCAACTGGTGCAAGCATGTGCCTGTCTTTAAGCACAAAGTTAATCCTATAGACAGAAATCCTGCCTTCACTGAAGTTGCATTTCACATTTTTCAGAGATTCCCCAGGGTTTAAATCTATGCTCTTGTCCATTAACTTCAGAAACCTTCATAAGCTCTGCCCCTGCTCAAGCTGGCAGACTTTGCCAACAAGATTTTTCAAGGACAATATTCATAGCGAAGTCTTGCAAGCTGCTGGAATTGCATGCCTGCCTCCCTGTTCCATGGGTGAGCTAGATGTTAGGCACAGGAGTGGTGTTCACCCAGATTCTGAGGAATACAATTTTCATGCCAAAATCAATGGAAAGGTACAGTTTTATTAGTTACTTGATTTAAGTTAACATCTATGGGAGAGTCTCCATCTCTTCATTGGCTCTACAGGAATCACAGTATTCTATCTACAGGAACCACAGACTTTTAATTCATCCAGTGACTTTGATAGCTTGAGATCACCAGCCTGCTGATCACCACACACCCACCCCATGCCAGCCCCTGGAGCAGCAATTGTACCAGACCCTGTGCCGCACCATCAAGCCAAAACACAGACAAAACTACCCATTTTTTTTGGCAGTCAAGGCTTCTAATGTTTAATGAGATTAACTTAATTGCAGTGTAGAGGCTGAGAGGCTGCTAGGGGCAAGCAGAAATATCTTGATCAAGAAAAAGAGGTAGGGCGTCACTACAGCAACCATTACTTTCTTGGTAATGGAATTCAAGCCCTGAGTTAATGACTTAAATGCTAAAAAA
Source organism: Psittacus erithacus (assembly GCA_009867235.2). Lineage (NCBI taxonomy): Eukaryota > Metazoa > Chordata > Aves > Psittaciformes > Psittacidae > Psittacus > Psittacus erithacus. The sequence goes on along the minus strand of WYDI02005104.1, from coordinate 11,523 downwards.
TTAATGCAGCATTGAATTCCAGTCTAATACACTGAAACGTGATCTCAGCTTTTGTATACACTATTGGGGGGAGGAGAAACAAATGCAGAAAACACAGCACAGTGTAAAGTATATGACTTGTGAGACTCTAGTACCATAAAGACTTATCCACAGGCTTATGTGTCAATATGTATACTAAGTGACACTACCAGGAGTATATTGCCTGATAAGAGAAATACTGCTATCAAAGCCCGATATAGCACATAAGAACACATGAGTTACCAGGATACATTTCTAAGTGATGATCAAAGAGTGGGTAAAATCAGTACATTATCTAATATTGAGGATTTAAATCTTACAGTGAAAGACCTTTTAAGTGTTGCCAATAATTAAAAACAAAGGAAAAGCTCATAAATTAATGGAAGCCATGTAGGCATGAAGTCTACAGTGTTCAGAAGCGACCAGTCTCCTGTGTATCAGTAACTGCAGGGTCAAGAAAGAAATAATTGCTTCCTAAAATAATTTAACTAAATGCATATTTTATTCAGCAATGGAAAAGCTGTTACTGGAAGTAGGCATAAATGTACCACTATTTGTATGCATTATAAAATCTGGAGAAATGCTATATTGAGGAATTCCTCAACACTAGCTCTTGCAGTCTGAACATCTGAGTCAGATTCTGACTTCTTTTCCACTCATTTAGCACTTGTATAAACCCAGTCAACTTAACTGAAAGACCTGATTTTTACACTTCAGGTTTTCAATAAATCTTTATTCTCTCTATGATGTTTTCAAGGTAGTGAACTTAGCAGACTGTAACCCAAAAAAGCTGATATACAGCGCACTAATTGCTTCCGACCTCATCTTTACAGTGACAATTTGAAAGCTAAGTGGTCTGCTGAGCCTTCATCAACTGTCGGTAGGAGCTTGGAAGAAAAGAAAAGCAAGGCAAGAACCTAAGATACCCAAGTTAAGAAATTGTTTTCCCAACACTTTCCATATTATAAAAGCATAGGGTCTAAAGGCAGAGCCCTTCCTTTCCCTTCTCATCCACAATAGCCTAACACTCACTATGCCAGCCAAAAAAAGAAATGAACCTCCCTCCTTCTTGCCGCTACAGATTCAACTCAAGCTGGTTCCTGGATCTGCTTTAGCACGTGGCCATACATGTGTTGATGTTGGCACAAGTAGGGGAGAGGTAGTGAGGAGCAGGAGAGCAGGACTGCCTTTTCCAGGGGCATTGTATTGTACATCCTAGTTTTATTCACACTGATTTTCCTGTGTGAACAAGTCTTGGCCCTGTATATCATCTCTTCCTGGCTATTGTTATTGACGTACCCAGTCACACAAGTGAGAAAAGGATTAGGTGTAGTTCATCTGTGTCCACTCAAAGCAGTGGAAAAATCCATAATAATTTTTATTATGAGAGAATTATGAATAATTTATATTGTTACAGTTTATTGGGTTTGGACCATGCTACAAAAATCATATATTTCATGCAAACACATTAGCTTATGCTGCATTTGAAGCATGAAAGTTAAGATACGTTAAGGTATCTTTTTTATGCTATTGCCACCTCAACACAGAAGTTGCCAAATATCTTACAAGAAAATTTTTCTTAGTAAAAACAGTTTGAAAAGTTTTCATATAAACATTAATTTTTTTTCACAGCTTATTACAAAACAAATGCTTAGCACTGAGACCACTGAAAGATTTAAAAGAAAAGCTAAAAAGCTTTCTTAAACTTAGACACATGAAAGTAATCAAGATTTAAATTGCTATAGCCTGAAACAACTCTGTTTCTCTCAATGTGAGAAGAATTATGTCCTGCATATTCAGACATGTTACAGGACATATACATTATGAGACAGTTTTCAAACCACTGCTTTATCTTCTTAAGGATGCATGACCTGAAATTTATGGTTTAACTTTTGCCCAAGTCACTGGAGGTTTTTACGTTATTTGTATCCCATGTCACTAATGAACTAAGGATGCACAAAAATCTTCCAGGTTTTGAACCTCAACAAACTTTGACATGACTGAGGCAGAAATTCCAGATTTGTGACGGAAGCCCAAACAGGGCAAATTTGGGTCTGCTTTGTCTCCACAGTTTTTGATGTAGGTTTGGCTGAAAATTATTTTCAGTCAAACTCTCTTTTCTGCTTGCTCATCACTTTCTCTGGATTATTAATAAATAGCCACCAACTCACATACTGGGCTCATCATATCAGTGATTGTTTTAATGCCAGTCTGCTTTAAAAACTTTGAAACAAAACCATTCTGCTATTAAATTTAGGCATGCAATCATCCTTTGCTGCATTACATGATTTAAATTTACTACAATTTAAGAATTACAGAGAGGATATGTTATACTGTATGCAGAAATCTGTTCTGTTTAATTAGTTCATACTGTGTATGTTTTCCTCCCATCAGCATTTGAGTAGCTTATTTAAAACCCAATCTACAAGACCTTGTGTGTTGACTAATTGGAAAGGTAAACAAGCGTTAAAAAAAAACAACACAGAAAGTACAGAAGAAAAATTCCCACTGGCAGAGGTCTCTTGTATTTGGAAGCTGGTTTTCCCATTTCTGTGTGGGAACAATGTTGGAAATAAGGTTCAAAGTAGCAAGATGAGTACATAATGTTAAAAAGCATTAGTTTATGCAGCAATTCTAACTGGGCTCTGCCCTTCAGTCGTGCCTCTGAGAAAACAAATTGAATTTCCTGATTTCAAATGGCAAACTCTGCTATTACATACTTTGTGATTTCAAAGAGCATCTGTCATCACACAAAGACAAATACATTTCTTGGAGAAACATCTGGTGCTTTTTTAAACAAGCCTCAGGCCAGGTCTGCGCAATGAATGAAATATGTACTATAGATAGTTATTTAGTGTTGTTTTTCATTTAATCAACTGTGTGTGGAATGTTTGTATTGCATTAACTATCTCTAAAATTTCCTGATTTCAAATGGCTTTCCTACCACTTTGGGCAATTGTTGCCTTAAAAAAAAAATAGAAATTATACTTTGAGTATAACAACAAAGAGCAATAAATTGACTCTATTTGATTTCCTATTTCCTAGCAGGATATCTGTGGGAAAGGCAGTAGATGTTCACAAACTTCTTTTTAAGAAGGAAAGTGTTTAGCCTTTGTGCTTTGCAAAGAAACCAGCAATAAGCTCTGTTCATTTGGCTATCTGAATTTGCAATAGACAAATTAATATATATCTGACCCTAAACCCTCAACTGAGCTAATATCAAAAATCTTTGCTGTAGCTTGGAAGAGAAGATACAGCATGCTAATCAGCATAGCGGTACCCCTGAAGATCCATTTCCCAGATTCTGATCCTTTTCTTGGGTACTTCTTGTGTGGTGGCATTAAACCAGTCAGTAGCGGGATCCTCACCTTCCAATTAAGTGTCACAAGCTCATTCGTAACATCTCTCTTATGCAAAAATTCAGTGCAGTGATGGCCACTGAAGAACTCCTTGATCGGTCTCCATGATTAGGCTTTGTCTTATCTTATGTGTGACCATGTCTTTCACTGTAAATTTATAAGTGAACTGAATGGACAGAGGAAGAGTCAAATGCATGAGTAAGAAAGCTGCTGGGAAACTCAACTATGGCAAACTGAAAGTTAATACAAAACCAAAAAAGAGAGAAGGGGAGCACAGGGATGGAAAAGAGGTGAAGTATCTCACCCAGATCATGAGGAATGACCATAATGAGAGATTCATACCTAGGACAACACTTTCCACTTTTCTTGAAAAGAAGGGACTGTGCTCTGGTTTTGATTTACTCTATTGCCCTTGTTGGTGTGTTATTCAATATTGGTCCAAACGTTTTCAAAGACTATTTTCTAGCTGTGATGCAGGCACATCTCACTGTGTGTCTCCTTGGACTTGCACTACCCTGGCATAGCATACTTTCAATGACCAGAATTGTTCACTCCATTTACCTTGCCCTTTTTCTCTGTAGAGCATTTCTTCTGCATCCTCTGCATTCATATCCTGCTTTTAGGTGAATGGTTCAGCAGTCAAAAATGCAACTACTAAACTAATGTAAATATACTGCATCCATTTGGAGGACAAGGAACCAAAATAGTAACTATGCACAAATAACAAGTCATAAAGTACTAAAAAAACCACAGTATGCCAGAATCAAGCTGAAGTGTACATCTCCATTCAAAACAAAACAAAACAAAACGGAGAAACAAAACCTCAGAATGCGTAAACAAATAACTGGAACTCAAATACAAAGATTTATTGCTACGCAGTGTAACATACTTCCCATTGAAGTATCTTTTGCAATACCGTCCACAAACTAAATCTTCTAAGCCAACCCTTGTTCTCATTAAGTGTGACTGTCAATTAAAAAAATAATTTTGGAATAAATGAAAACTGTCAAACTTAAAGGCATAAAATAATTTCAGACTAATAGAAGTCATTAAGAAACTTCATGTACATGATATTATTCCATGTGGAGCTGTATTCCAGACAGTTTTATTCACATTCTTCTGAAGCAAGTGAAATGTGTTGCTGTTGGTCTGAAAATTGGACATAGACACAGAGAAAAGTGATCTGATTTGGGCACTTTAAGAGCTTTTTTTATCCCTTACAAACAGGAAAAGTAATGCAGTAGATAGCGAATATTCCTTTTGAGCTAAATTCTTTGTGTGGGTCTGACATTTTAGAAAAAAATAAAATATTCCTTTAGGAGGAAAATGGCAGCCTGGGTAGCAGTACTGTGTAGCACGTGCATTCAACAGGCAGCTCAAGCTGCAAAGAGCTTTTCCATTGTCTGAGCCAACTATCGTGAAATGTTTGTACCAGTGCCAATATTTGAACTGACAGATTTGGATGGGCAGTACTGGCAGTGAGCTACAGTGTTTTTTAAAGTAAATTTGACACTAGATGTTGAAAAAGTTTGCCATCAGTGATGCAAGCTACTGCATTTCAGATCTAATGGCCATTAGTCCAAGAATGCGTGATAGCATGTATAAGATAAAACAGTTGTTTTCCCTGCTCTCCAAAACCATGTAAACATTTAAAGATCATAGAATAATTTAGTCTGGAAAGGGCCTTTAAGATCATAGAGTCAATCATTAACTTAACACTGCCATGTCCACCACTAAGCCATATCTATCTGGCTTTTAAATACTTCCAGGGATCGTGACTCAACCACTTCCCTAAGCAGCCTGTTCCAATGCTTGACAACTGTTTCCGAGAAGTAATTTAATAATATCCAATATAAACCTCATCTGGTGCAACTTGAAGCCATTTGTTCTTGTCTTATCACTTGCTAATTGAGAGAAGAGACCAGCGCCCACCTCGCTACAACCTCCTTTCAGGTATTTGTAGAAAGGGATAAGGTCCTCCCTGAGCCTTCTTTTCTCCAGACTAAACAACCCTAATTTGCTCAGGCATTCCTCATCAGACTTGTGCTCTAGGCCCTTCACAAGCTTTGTTGTTCTTCTTTGGACTCACTTCAGCACCTTGATCATTTTCTTGTAGCGTGGGGCCCAAAACTGGACCCAGCATTCAAGGTGCAGCCTCACCAATACAGAGGGATGATCATTTCCCTGGTCTTGCTGGCTACAATATTTCTGACACCAGCCAGGATACCACTGGCCACCTTGGCCACCTGGGCGCACTGCTGGCTCATATTCAGCTGACTGTTGATCGGTACTTCCAGGGCCTTTTCTTCTGGGCAGTCTGCAGCACTTCATGGGGTTGTTGTGACCAAAATGCAGATCTGGCACTGAGCCTTGTTAAGTCGCATACACTTGGCCTCAGCCCATTGATCCAGCCTGTCCAAATCTCTCTGCAGACCCTTCCTGTTCTTAAGCAGATCAACACTCCCTCCCAACTTGGCATTGTCTGAGAGCTTACTGAGGGTGAAGTTGATCCCCTTGTCCAGATCAGTGAAAAAGATATTAGGCAGAACTGGCCCCAGTACTGAGCCCTGGGGAGCACCACTTGTGACTGGCCAGCAACTAGATTTAACTCCATTCATCACCACTCTTTGGGCTCAGCCATACGGACAGTTTTTTATCTAGTGAAATGTACACCCATCCAATTCATGAGCAGCCAGTTTCTGCAGGCGAATGCTGTGGGAAGCAGTGTCAAAGGCTTTACTAAAGTCCAGGTAGACAGCCTTTCCCTCATCCACTAAGCAATTCACCATGTCATAGAAAGAGATCAGGTTAGTCAAGCAGGACCTGCATTTATCCTGAAGTCTTGGTATAAAATTAAGCTATGATACAAAAAATATTCCTTCTCATGCTAAAGCTGTAAGCATAGGTTAGTCTTCTGCACTCAAGTTTGGATTCTGCTTTAGCAGACAAATTCAATTATACAAATGAAATAACAAAATTACTTGATTTCCTTGATGTTGTCCCCATACTGTAAAGTTATCAAACTGAAACAAAAGGTTAAATAGGCTAAATTATTGGCCAGAATTATAGATGGCTACAATGTATGGATGCAAACAAAGGTGATGGGGGGATTTAAAATACACAGAAATGCAATTATTTTGCTTTTAATTAATGTAAAGATAGGAAATACCAGAGAACAAAGAAAATAACTCCAGTTGGACAGTAAAGTAAATGTTTACAATATCACACAAATGTGTAGTTCTAAGCATGTATATATTTGTATATACGTATGTATTTCTTTGAACACCAAATATTGTCTGATTTTTCTATTATTTCCATGGATACCAGGTTGCACTGAGCGACAGAACAGACCAAGTAACATCCCAAGATAAGCGTGGTAAACTCTCTTGTAATGAGAGAGATTGCATCAGTGTGAATAAGACTTTCTATTTGTATTCAATTTATATTGATTTAAAATAGATCCAAAAATGGTTTTTTTTCAAACAACTTCCTCCTGTGGTATGTTTCAATGTATCAGCTGGGAAGTACAGCTACTGCACTCTCAATGTCCATGAGCCCCCTGACTAGAGAGACCAGTGGCATCTCAGTGGCTCAGTGTGGGAGGTTTGGATCAGCAGCACTGAGCCTTTTATCAGGGGATGAAAGTGAAGGCATATTTGGAGCAGGGGTCGGAGCAGGCATCATTGCCCCTCTTAACCGCTGCAGCTTTCAGTGCCTGTTTGCGACCAGCCCAGGGGTATTTATTAATGCTGACTTGTTAATTACTTTCTTTGTTCTGGATACACTTGGAGGGTTACTACATTTTGTTTGCTGTAGAAAAAAGCTGACAAAAAGGTGAGATAGTAGAAAAACAAAGCAATTAGTCTCTTCCTAAAACAAGTGGAGAAAGGAGCTTCATGTGGTAAAAGACAGCAAGTCAGTGTCCTCGGAATCAGTGTGATGTAGTGACAGAGCAGTTAGAGAACAAGAAAACTTGCAGTGTGATTTTCAGCAAAGAAGGAAGATGTGGGGAGATTACAGGAATCAAACTAAGACCTGGATGTTTTCTTATGCTAAGGCTTGGGATTTTTTTTAAAATCCCTTTAATTTCCTCATTCTTTATTACTAGCAGAGTGTGGGCTTAAGCAAAGTTTTATACAGTTCAATGACTAATACATAGTAGGCACATTGAATGGTATTTCTTTTGTCTTTTTAACCAGAAATTGACCTCATGGAAGTATTCCCCATAATGCCTATCAATAAAAATGAGAAGTTATGGACATGTTGCAACAAAACCTGACTGTCACCGAAAAAAATTATTATTGCAAGAAAATAAAAAAATATGCTGATAGTCACTTTACACACACTTATAACTCCAACAACTTAAATAAAATGAAAATTACCAAATGCACTTTCCTCCAGGTCCAAGTCTCTATTTTGACTGAACTCTTGCACTGTTAAAACTGTCAGGGTACTGCTTTCCCATAAGAATATTTCAGTTAAAGCCGTTTTATACCATAAAATGTATTCCCATCAGCTCTTACTGAAACCATAGTATTTCTTGTCAGGGGAAAAATAAATATATATTTTTCAGTAGCTCTTGGTATTCAATGAAAAGAAAACCTATTATTAAAAAAAACCCCATCCTTACTCAGTTTTTAACTGTACAAATATTCAAACAACATATCAGTCCTCTTCTAAAGGATTGAGATGCTAAGAAGACACTTGTATAAATAATTTCCATATTGAAATACAACCATCTAAGGCTAAGCAAGGGTGACTAAATAAGAAACCCCTGAAATTTACATTAAATTAATATCACATTTCAAATCTGTTGTTTGACTGCTTATGTTGATTTTTTTTAGCTTGATAAAGTTTACAGTTAAATATGGATTAATAGAATCGTGGAAAGAAACATAAAACATGCAGAGACAATGTAATTAAGTTCACTCTAAAAATCAAATTAGTTTATTGCTTCTTACTTGAACATATTGTTACAGGTAGAAAAATTAATATTTTGTGAAAAATTAAAAAAAGACCTAGGAGAACAAAGAAAATTGAGGAACATACCTGACACACATTAGTAATTGAAGTATAGAGGAGTTATAAGTGCAAGCTTAAGTTCTGTTATTAGTCAAGAATTAGAAAATAAAGGGTCTATAATAACATTTTCAAATGTTCTTTTAAGCTAAGACAGAAAATTCTATCTATAATACAAAACCAAATGCTAGATTGTGGGCATTTTGCTGTATTCTGTAACAGTGACACTCAACAAGTACCATTTCTGTCCTTTTATTTATGCTGTTATGCAAACATCGTAACCCTCACTGTAAACATGGGGAACTGAGGCACAGCACCATGAGGATGTTAAGACCAGTGAGCCAACTTTTCCTTTTTCAAATAGCAGCTTTGACACTTCTGTCCTTCTGGGTTAGACTGTGACTCCTTATGAGCCCAGAGGCAGCTCCAATGCTGATGGAGGGGCTGCCAGTAATTTAGAAGCATGCCATCCTAAGCCCCATGTTATTAGTCAGTCTTGTAGACAAGTGTGCTCTTCAGCATCTTTTGTCCTCCTAGGAGCTCCCTTTCAAAACAGAATGCATGAGTTTGTCTGCAAACAAGCAGCTCTTTTTTTCTCCATTCCACATAAACTTCCTTTGACCTCACGTAGTCCAGCAGCTAAAAATGTCTTTTTGCTATATAAGCACTTCCCACTAATTGTCCTTTTAGTCCATCACTTTTAATTCTTGCAAAATACCTAAGTCCTTTTTATTCTTTTTGAAAATGTCTCACGTTGTCAGTTATGACCTTTTGATCTGGTCGCAGGTTTTCAACCCGCCTTTATATATACATAAATGTTAGAAAAATCACTTGTCTCAACTTCAACTGATATTTCTAACCATTCACATTTAAAGTCCCAACATGACTGGGGCTCTCTTTTGTTTTAGCAGATACTTTGCAAAGCCCTAATCAGCTCACAACACTCTCTCAGTGCATTGGAACAGTTCATACTTTTAACATGTTGGCCAGAACTTACCAGTTGGCAGTAGAAGTCTTTTACAAAGCAACATCCATGCAATCTCAATGAAGAAAACAGAAATAGTTTGCATCTTATACATTCTTATTTAATATGAGACTACCGTAATTAGTTACTATGGAAATTAATTGTTTCCAGCACGTATTATTAAGCTGCATATCAGATATCCTATTTACAGGTAATGGATATCATGGAACTAAAACAAATTAATTTGTAAAACTTCAGTTTTAGATGATAGTTTGGAAATGTGTAAATTCATCTGAAAAAGATTGAACTCTGCTTTGTTTTGGTTCCGTTAGATCAGGTAAATCTCATTTTCCATACTTGTTTCTGTTAACACAAACAAGCAAGTTTGATGTCAGTTTGATGTTGCTGACATCAAACCATGTAGGAAATCCCAGTTCTTTTTAGTTAAGACCAATTCTAGCACAATTGTTGTGGCTGAGAGCCTTCTGAGTTTGTATTATTCAAAACTCAACTACATACTTCATTAGTGAGCCAAAAAAATAAATCAAACTTCAGAACACAACCACTTCAGTAGTGTAAAATGTACCAGGTACTTTCGGAGCAATAGTGCTCATACAGTACTGACCTGATTGTAACACTGAAGTGTACCACAGTTATCTGGTTATCTAGTTCAAGAGTAGCAAACGAAATAAGTTACTTAATGGAATTGGTTTCTTCTCTTTATTTTACCTCAAAAAACCGTTTTCACCTGATCAGAATGTACCATCATGATCACCCTGCCTGGCCTCTTGCATAGCTCTGCAAGCCTAGCAGAATGCAGATATTAGTTTAAAAATATGAATAAATAATAGTAATAAGTTGCGCTGTCTTCTTTGTGAAGCTGGAGTCCGGAGGCACTGCTGATCTGAAGAGGAGGAACAGCAAAGAGCAAACTAAAGCATGTGAACAAAGTGATTATCAGCCAGCCATTAACGCTAAATTCTCTGAATTTACATGTGGGAAGAAATGCTGCAAAGCGTCTTGTGACTAGATGAAAAAATAAGTTTCTGTAGCAGCAGACACAGTTTTGGCAGGTTTTCAGATAAATGAGTCTGTATGAAAACGTGTGTTTAAGGTATTTTAAGCAGTGGATTTATAGCAAGATGAAGCTCCAAGCCACACAAAACATGACACAGAGACAGTGTAAACAATGTGAATATATTTGCACATTTATCAACTGCTACTGCTACTGCAGTGGGGCTACCCTGCTTTTTATCTCACTGTTACAAGTAAGAGTTTCATTCTTCATCACATTAAAGACAATTTCTAGTGTAGACAACAACACAGACATAGGGATGGCAAGACTTATGTTTTTTCTTGCTATCCATTTGTCTCTGGTGTTGTCTGAATGGTTAAAAGACGATTGCACATTGTCAAAATAGCTCTGTCAAAGATGTTCACTAAATTACTTCCCCTTATGGAGATATGCATTTCCTCCTCATGGACCATCTGAATTTTCACAAAGTTCAATCTATATGACCAAGAATGCTTTTGATTAAGAAGAAGTAGATCCATGAATCTATCACTACATCCTTTGCTGGTGTAACAGCTTGTCATTCCATAAAGAAATGGCTCAGCTTAGTGAGAAATTGAGGGCATATTCTTATTCCTTTGCCAGGTCCTGAATTCCTGTACACTGTACTTTCAGCCCTCATGACTGTTGTCGGTATGATCAGTCTTCTTAAAAAGTATAATTGAGCTATATATCAGTCACAGAGCAGATTCATGTCAAGTGGCCCAATCCTAAAAGGTCCTGAAAGCTGCATATAAGTGCTCAAAATTTTTGTTAGAAACCAAATCTGAAGTGTATTTCCCAACCAATTTAATGATGTTTCTCAATTTTGAATGTTAACTTAGATGAATTTAGGCTCATACAGTTGGACAGAATCAATGGTTCTGCTTCTAGGTATGTTTGTGTATCTAGACAGACAGACAGACAAATAGACAGACAGATAGATAGATATCTACAAGTGCATGGGACCTGATGAAATCCATCCATGGGTCCTGAAGGAGCTGGCAAATGAAGTTGCTAAGTCACTGTCCATCGTATTTGAAAAATCATGGCAGTCAGGTGAAGTTCCCAATGACTGGAAAAGGGAAATATAACCCCCATTTTCAAGAAGG
>WYDI02005103.1:0-43190 GCA_009867235.2 Psittacus erithacus | reverse complement strand
GGTGGTCAGAGCATTTGCCAGTGAACACTGAGGCAAAGAAGTCATTAAGAACCTCAGCCTTCTCCAAATCCAGGGTACCCAGGTAGTCTCCTGATAGGTTTTAGAGAAGGCCCAAGTTGTCCCTAGTCTTTCTTTTATTCGCTACATACCTATAGAATCCTTTCCTGTTACCTTTCACATCCCTAGCCAAGTTTAATTCTAAGTGGTCCTTAGCTTTCCTGACCTGGTTCCTAGCTTCCCGGACAACATCCCTGTATTCTTCTGAGGCCGCCTGACCTTGCTTCCACTTTTTATAAGCCTTTTTGTTCCTTTGAAGTTTCCTCAGCAGCTCCTTATCTATCCATGGAGGTCTCCTGACCCTCCTGCTGCACTTCCTTCTAGTTGGGAAGGAGCACTCCTGAGCTTGTAGCAGGTGATCCTTGAATACCAACTAACAGCCTTATCAGATAATGTCAGAAAATATTTCTTGCCTCTTAAAAATGTTTCAAAGAAGAAAGGAAACGTGCACCTGGGTTTTTTTTTTATTTCTGTAGAACTATTTGCTATTGAATTACAATTAAAAAAAAAAAAAAAACAAAAAACTGAAAGTGAAAATTTGTATGTAATTATCAGAACTTAAATAATTGATTTGAATAGCTTGTTCACTGTTCCACATTTTTTACTCAGAAATTAATTTCTAAATATGTGTGTCCTATGCATTCATGTGTTGAGGACCATGTTAAGAACACAATGAAGCTGGCGTAAGCAGACCAAGGAGAAATAAAACGTTTGTTCCTCATAGTCTGTTTAAGACAGGATGTTCTGGGAGCAGAAGGTATCCTGTGCTTAACCACTATGTAGTGGTAAAAAGAAACATGGTCTGAAAGAGCGATGATTGCTTAAGCAGTAACATAGCTTGTTACATCTAAAGTGCATATCAGCTAGAAACAATAACAAGGAAATGGTTATGAAAAATGGCAATTGAGTAACCTGTAGAGGAATATTTGTGTGGTGAGTTTTCATTGATTATTTGTCATAACACCCTTGTAAGCTCCAAGCATGTACTCAAGCAACTTTGTTAAATAAATGATTCTGCACCTCCATGGAGTCTGTCTCATCATACCTCACATTCATGAAAATTAATTCATTCCTATATGTGAAGATGTTTTCATTCCTATGTTGCAAATCTGAAGTTTCTCTAATATTTGCCTTCCTTAAATCTTCCCAGGAATCACATGAATGAAGACTTTCAGAATCTAACCTGCAAATACGTTCTAACATGTCAGGATCTCTCCTTTTCCTTAGCCTTCTGCAATGTTTTCCACCCCTTTGTCCCCTTGATCTTTCGATGACCAAACTTTCCTGTTCATGTCATGTTTCATTACATGTTAGCTCTTCTCCCAATCACCATGTGAGGAGTTTTTACTACATTTAACCCTGACTTGAAGAACTTTCTATGGTTCATCCCCACATCTGAGAATTTTCCTGCTGAATCCCAAGTGAGAAAAATGTAAGCATTCCAGTCTGCTTCTCCTTTGAAGGGAATTTGAGGAGGACACTGCTCAGCAGCAGAAGGAAGAAGAGAAGGAGTAACGTCTGAAAGCCACAGTGACTATAAATGGGGTTAAAATAACAAACTACAGAAGCTTGTCTGCACCATCTCATAAAGGCAAAGACAGTAACTGCATAATGAAATTGAAGTTCGTGCTCACTAAGCTCAAAGCTGAAATGAGTCTGCTGTAGATAAGAGTGAATGTACAAACCTCTCTGCAGCCTTTCCTTGGAACAAGCTTTAGTCTAGCTTGTTTTCTCTGAAAGAATCAAAGATTAATAATAATAACATTTCACATCATATATCAGTTTGCAGAAAAATACAGAGGAAAATGCATCTGACCACCCTATGTGTCTGATACTGTGTCAATAAAAGGACTGATTCACCCAAACATGAATCCAGTTATGTAAAAAATGCAGAAGTTTATATAGCTGCAATGAATAAAACTTTTAGGTTTGTATACAGAAGTGACATTTGAAATCCAGTAGATTTAAACTGGTACCTTCAGCTCATCACACAGATTTCATCCAGGATTAAATTAGGTAAGATTTTTAACATTTCTATTCCTCTATTTTCTTCTGCAAAATCTCTCAATTACCTGTAATTATAGAAAAAGGTAACAAGGTAGTAGGACTCTCTTAGGTAAAAAGATATATAATACTATTTAGGAGGGAATAACTAGCCTTGTTGTACATTGTGGGTATTGTGATACTTTCCTAACAAAGTATGAAATGCACAAGTCCTAATTTTAGTGTCTGTTTTAACATAAAATGCAAGCTGAAAGGAAAGGATCAGAATTATTTAAAATGTGACGTGATTTTTGTAGTAATAAGAGAATTAGCTTCCTTAGAACATAGTATGCCAAGTTCAGAGATAGTGTCAAATAATAGCTGTAATGAAATTGCCTGCAGTTTTGCTAGTGACTCCTTTGAAGCAAGATTTTTGTCTTTGTGAAAATTAGCCTCCTTTTCACTCACACTGGCTACTTTCTTCACACCTATTTTCAGACATTTTTCAAAATGCACAGTCTAACAAAAAGAGCGGTAAGATAGTGTAAAATAATGTCATTTAAAGTGAAATAGGTACCGAGACTTATTTCATTTTAAAAATGGTAAGTAAATAAAAGCAAAACCAGTACATAAAAGACATGAATGAACAGAATGGGAAATGGAATGGCTTTAAATAGCACAGAAGAAAACAAACAAGCAAACCGAAAGCAAAAGAAAACAAACAAACAGAAAGCAAAAGAAAATAACACCGCAGTGACCTCAAGGTACCTATTATACTATAACAGCTACTGCATTTCATGGACTAATTTGCATTTCTCTCTGAATCATCTGTCAGTAATAGATTGAGATTTAATAAGTTGCCTCTATTCCAGAAGTTTCTCAAAGCTACAGTAGCAATTATTTCAACAATATCCTCAAATGAATAAAAGAGAAGGAAAAAAAAAGTCTATTAAAGGGAAGGATATGTTTTACAAAATGTTTGTGTATGTGAATATAGTATCAAACAGTACGTAGCCAGTAGTAAAGCAACAGCAGACAGTATCTTGGCGTCAGTTCCAGTATTTAGCATGCATATAAAGGTCAGTTTTCAAGTGCTGTATACACATTAACTTATTTATCTTTACTGAACCTTTGTTTCATTAGTAAATAGCTACTATATCTGTTGGAAAGGAGTAAGAGCCACAGCTATTAAGACTTCCAAGCTGTGATACATTTATAAATAATATGCATCCCCAACGTAGTGACAAGGTTAAATAAACGTATGTTCCCTTAGCAATTCTGAGATCTGAATGAAATTAAAGACCTCATTCAAGATGGTAAGTAAATAAAATTACTTTTGAAATTGTCTCCATTTAATGAATCCCCTGTTTAAATAAGGTAAAACAAAACCTATTTAATGATTATAATTCAATCTTCAAGGGAAGTGTTTAAAAAAGAATGTTATTTCGGGGACAAAAAAACCCATTAGTTACAAAATACTGTTTTGCACATACTTCTTAATAGATGGATTTTGTTTTGGTTTTCTTAAGTGTGCTTTAAATACTTTAAGTAGAGAATTCACCACACAAAACTGAAGTAAAACTTCAACAACATACGACTAGTAAAACATTTAGAAGGGCTTAAAGGAGTAAAAGCCAAAACTTTTTTGACTGTCAATGCTGCACAGATTCTCAAATGCCTGAGTCAAAACACCAGCCCCTCACTTCAGAAAAACATTTGTTCTGTTAATATTGCTGAAGCTTGTTGCTTAGAAAAGGAGGAATTCTCCAGTCAGGCTCTGCTTTGAAGAGGCATGCAACTTTGGCAAAACAGGGAAACACTCAGCTTAATTTCTGAATAAGTTTGAAGTGACTGTCTATAGACAGTGGTGTCTATCAGGATGATACGCCATGTTTTCTCTCTCACTTTCTATGCCACCAGACTATTAGCTGTTTATATGAATGAGAAGACAGATTTGACTCTGGAGGACAACTTTGCAATTTGCTTGAGATTTTCTGATACCCTTGTTCTTCTGGTATCTAGCATTACTGATCTAAATTGACAAATCAGTCAGGTTAAACAAATGCACAGTTGTATTGCTCTGGCCTGCAGTGAGCCAGAGCCATGGACTGCCTTTCCATAACCTGCCTGCTAAACCTCTTGCTAAGGAGGGAGTCTCAGCTGGAGTCTGCATAGAAGGCTCGGCAGTTCTTGCCTTTTGAGTAGACATTGTCTACCTGGAGTAGTTTCCTCCTAGAGAAACTAACACGTTACAGTCTAGATCAGAGGTCTCTGCAGTGGGTGGGGAACAGGCTGACAGACTGCACCCAGAGGGTGATGGTAAATAATTCCTTTTCAAACTGGCAACGTATCTGTCAGTAGCAGGGTCCCCCAGGGATCAAGACTGAGCCCAACACTGTTTAATATCTTTGTAAGTGATCTGGATGATGGGATGAAATATACCTTGATAAAGTTAACAAACTGAGTGGGTAAGCAGACAGTTTGGAAGAGAGAGAAAATCTGCAGGAAGACCTGGAGATGCTGGAGAGACCAACAAGAATCTTATGAAGTTTTACGAAGACAATTGTAAGGTCTTGCACCTGGGGAAACAATCCAGGAGAGAAGCACAGGCTTGGATCTACCCAGCTAGGCATCAGCTCTGTGGAAAAGGACTTGAGGCCCTCATAGACAGCAAGCTCGAAAAGAGTGAGCAGTGTGCTGCATGGTAAAGTGTCCTGAGTTCACCCGTAGCAGTCACTTTTCTCCTTCTTAGTAGCTGGTGCAACACTGTGTTTTTGACTTTCAGTCTGAGAACAGTGCTGATAACACCAATGTTTTTAGCTACTACCTAGAATGTTTAGACTGACCAAGGACTTTCTGGGTCTCATGCTCTGCCAGGGAGGAGGGGAAGCCAGGAGGAAGCAGAGACAGGCCACCTGACCCAAACTAGCCAAAGAGGTATTCCATACCACAGCACGTCATGCCCAGGATGTAACAGGCAGTTACCCGGAAGAGCTAGATCTCTGCTGGGATGGGGCTGGGTATCAGTCGGTGGTGAGCCGTTGTATTCTCTTCTCTTATTATTTCCTTTATCATTATTCTTATTGGTGGTAGCAGTAGTGATTTGTGTTATACCTTAGTTACTGGACTGTTCTTATCTCAACCCATGGGCGTTGTATTCTTTTGATTCTCCTCCCCACCCCTCTGGAAGCAGGGAGGAAAGGCGGGGTGGGGGGGGGAGCGGAAGAGCAGGCTACGTGGTTTTCTAATTTACAACTGAGCTTAAACCACAACATAAAGATAACCATCAGGATCACCAGCACAGATAAAGAAGTCATTATACCACTGTGCTCAGCATTTGTCATGGCCTCTCCTGGAATACTGTGTCCAGTTTTCGTCCCCGCTATTCCAAAAAGATGTGGATGAGCTGGAGAAGGTACCGGGAAGGGCCATGAAGATGATCAAAAGTCTGGAAAGCCTGCTGTAGGAGGAAAGGCTGAGAGAATGGGATTTGTTCAGCCTTGAGGAAAAGAAGGTTCAGGGGAGACTTTGTCATCATGCTCCAGTCATTTTAAGGGTGGCTTCAAAGACAACAGGGACTCCCCTTAGACAAGGGGTCAGGTCACATGGAAAAGACAGGGTAATGGATACAAGTTGCCTATAGGGAGATTTTGTTTGGACACAAGAGAACAATTTTTCACAAAAAGAACAATCATCCATGGAAATAATCTCACCAGTGGGGGGATTCCTCAACTTTGGACACTTTATGATTCAGCTGGACAAGATCCTGGGCCATCTTGGCTAGACTGTGGTTTTGCCAAGAGAGGTTGTACCAGGTGATCCTTGAGGTCCCTTTCAATTTGGTATTCTATGATTCTATGGTTTTGTGAACATTTAGTGCAGACATTCATGTAAAAGAAGAAGTGAAAACTAGTATGGGGATGTAAGATACTTAGATTAGAAGTGGCATGGTAAATGGAAGTGGCTGGTGTTACCTGTAAAACTCTATAGATTACATTTTACCTTATACAAATAAAGAAATAAATCTCAGAATCTAAGTAATTTCCTGAAATATTTTGAAGTACTGGACTAGGCCATACATTAATTATGCACTTTATTTTAATTCATTTTCAATGTTCGTGCATGGTCCAGGGCAGACTGCTCCCAGTATTTCTTCTATTTCAATTTGATTCTGGGTGTTGTTACAACTCATTTCAAAACCCTGTTCACATTAATATTTTGGGTTTATATTAAAGATATTTTGAGAGTCACTGTAACAAATTGGCACCTTTTAATTCCTAATGTAATTTTCAATTTGCAATCTCTTTCTGGAATGAGAAGAAGGGGTAGAACAAATTGTATCAAATCATAAGGTCAAGATTCTCCATTCAAAGTAGAGAACATAAAATGAGGAGCACTCTACATTTGAAGAATACAGGCATAAAAATATTTTAAATTACAATTTATACTTTACAAATGATAAACACAAGAAGAAACAACCAAGGTTAAACTAAAAAAATAAATAAAAACTTTATTTCCCATATATTTAAACTGTTACCTCCTCTCTGCTGACTGTCAGAGCGTCTTACCGAATGTTCACAATTGGTTTTATTTTACTAACTCCATTTCAAAGAAGGCACCACAATAATATCTAAAATGAAACTATCTTTCCATCGTATGGCGCTTTATACTGTTCTTGCTTCTGTCTCTCAAAAAATGACACTACATCTCATTGTTCAAATATATTTGTTGTATTTAAGTATTTCAGAACCAGCACACTTTCTTGACCCCTGGCTATACAAACAAGCCCCAGATTTATATGTAGCTTTTGGGTCTAAATCCTTTAAGTCTTTCAACTTAAAGGATACTTCTGATAGCTCTTTTTCTTTAATAACTTATCAGCCCATACTCTGATCAGAATTTGCAATAGTGATCTGTGATATTCACAAGTGTCTACAGTTCCATTTTTTCTAACAACCATCTCCTCCTCCAGGCAAAGGCTTATACCTTTGTAAATACGACTCACACTCACTTAGCAACAGAACACAAATATTTTAAATTTTAGTGCTGAACCCTTCACTATGCTACTGCACTTCTGAAACTTACATTCCTAAAAAAATACAACTGCAGATACAACTAGAGTAATGAACCCCAGGTTTTCCATGTTTAGACAGCTATGATGAAAAGAACATATTTTACTCATGAGACTTCACCAAAAGACCTGTATAATAAATTATAATTTCTTTATAAGACACATTATTGTCCTGTACAACAATTATCTGGTTTCATGGTTGCATACAGGAACAGATTACACAAACCTCAGTATTTATATATTAAGCAGTGCTAAGGGAATACATTCTTGCTACAATCAGCAAAGTCAAACTAGACAAACATATTCTGTGGACTGAGCCCGAAGTAACTGTCCCTAGCCAGCATGATAATGCTATCAGCACATTATTAAAGGCATTCTCAAGAAAACGTGAACTGCGTCTTACGTCTGGAGTGATCATGGCATGCATTTAGGTTTTGGGGAGAACTGAATGAATATGTACTTCTTAAAATCATGGATTAATACTTTTGAAAAACTTGTATTCAAACTTAAGCATTCATAAGATTATTATTTTAAAAATGATAAATAAGGCAAAAAATAACAGTTGTGCTGCACTGCTACTGTACTACCCAGGAAAATGTGAATAAAATTCCCTATTCATTATTGGATATAGCTTTAAAAAGTTTAATTTAACAACAAAGTTCAAAATGAAAGATTCCTATGTCTTTAACAGAAGAAACTTTGGAAAAATAAATGCGTTTTATGATATGAAACCCCTAATTTTCAGGTTTTTACAGCTAAATTTTTTTTCTCCTTAATTTGAAATCAGAAGTAAGAATGTGTATCATAAGTTTACATGTTTTCTTCCAACATTAGTGGGTCAAATGTCTACTTGATCTTCAATTCTAAAAAAAATATTAAGATTAAATATTAAAAAGAAAGACTTGGACATGGAGGAATAAACATCTCTGTGACTTTCCTGCTCTTTTAGCAATGGAATGCTAATGTGCATCATTCAAAATCATATATTCTGGGTACTTTTTAAAAAGCTTCCAGTTAAAATGTACTTCAGAAGTATCATATATGCCAATATTTATTGAATATATCACTTAATAGAAAATTAATTAAAATTAATTGCCTTCATATGAGGTGAGACTTGAAGGAACCTTTTGGTTTATCAAACATAGTTCCACACTATACAAGAAAACTTCAGCATTCAACTGCTGTTGCTACAAATTTTTTAAGCTTTGTTTTGAAAATTGTTTTATTTAGCTTTTTGCTCAGACTAATATTGAGACTGTGTTTCTGAATTTCTTTCCCTAAGAGAACAAACATTTTTTACAATTGTCCATGTAAGTTCTTCACCTGGTTTGTTCATTCACTTTTCTGCCAACTTGCCCTTTACTTTGCTTCAGGAATTGATACCCTAATGCCTTCAAAGAAAAAGAGTGCATAGCCTGTAATTCTTTACTTTGGCAGAGTATAAAGTGCTGCTTTGTGGGCACAGAAATGCTTAGGACTTGTGTTTGCAGAGCTATGCCGCTGGGAAAAACTGAAAAGGGCAGATCCCTTTAGTGCAATCTGAACATGCACATCAGTTACTGTGCAGGCATGGCTTCCAAAACACCCTTGTCATGGCTTGGGTTTAAGCATGTACATGGTATCGTTGCTGTGCCCTGCCCAGCTTCTGCGTGTATCAGCTTTGTTCAGGCAGTGATGTTAATCACTGTGGAAGATCAGTCCTATTCCACCGGATCCCAAAAAAAACCACACTGAGCAACTAAAAGGAAGAAATACAAATATGCTGCAATAGTGTCAAACTTCTCGCTGTTTTCTTGCCTGACCATCTTAGCACACTATAAATTCAGCAAATAAATCTCCTTATAACTACTTTCTCAGGATCTCTAGCAATCATCTGGGGTGAAACAGGCTCATCAGGCCTTCATTTTGTTTTCATTCTGGTTCTGCCTGGAGTTTGCTATTTAAGAGTAAAAAGCCCAACAAACCAAACAACCAATCAAAGAAAAGAAAGAATTCATAATGAAATTATCTTTAAATAAAAAAAAAAAAATATTAATTGTTCATTGGGAAACAGGATTAAATCTAAGCTGGCTCTTGTCCCAAAATCATGCTGGTTTTGTTTATCAGTTTGCCAATACAAGAGGGAGAAATTAATTTTATCTGAATTAATTAAGCATTAAGCAAAATGCAAAAGCTTTTTTTTATGAACTTATGTGGTAAATATGGAATAAAAACTTTCTAGGGAAAGTATTGGCTCCACCAGAATGTGTCAGACCACACATAAACCTATTAATTTTAGAAAAATTAAGAGGACTCAGAAATCTTTCTACAATTAACGCACCATAAAACATATGTTCTTTGAAACACAATGGAGTCACAGCAGCACCATTCTAGACTACTGCATTATGCGCACCATGGTTGTTCTCAGTTGTTTCCAGGAGAACAAAAAAATGTTCATTATAGCCACACAAACCCCAGAATTGTTGCTGAATTGTTCTTGACATTACGCACAAGCACAAAGGTATATCACAGTTTCACTCAGGTTTTTACAAACACTAACCAAAGTCAAGGTTTGCTACTTTTCATGCAGAACAAAGTGTAAATTTTTCATTAAAATTTTAAATACAACTGAATTTAGGCAATGAGGAAAATAAGTGTCTTTTCCTTAGTGATTTGCCAAGTAAAATCCAGAAATATGGATATCGCAAGCTGGTCAGCAGCTTGGTAGAGTAACCTTTTGAAAGCATGACAGAAAAAGGGTGCAAGAATGCTTCAAAAAGTGGTATTTTATAATAGCTTTTTCAAAAATATGCTGACAGGGTTTTTTTTTTTGTTCAAGAAATATTGATAAACTAAAATAATTTATTCTTCTTAAGACTACACTGATTTCTTCACAATTGAATAGAAGATGACTGAATAATTTATTTCACTGGTTTGAAAAACTGCATAATTTTATAATAAAGTATTCTTTAAGGTATGACCCACCAAACCAAAATATTCCAGTAAAGTCAAACCAGCTTTATTATATTGATCATGTTTATTGATTTACACTTGAAAGAACAAAGCTAAAAATCATTAGTTTCAGTTTTACCAAAATGAAGTTAGATACTAATATTTCTTAGACCAGCATTATAAGTTTTCTACCATTTCATACTACAATTTAGGTTTGGAAGTTAATCTAAATTCCAGGTTTTCTTGTAGATTATCCAATTAAGAAGAGGTATGTATTAATGAAAAATTATAGGAAACACCACCGGGTAGAATATTTTTATCTTAAGATTCGGGAGCATTTCGGTCTCCATTTTGGAAATGAAAGGTCAGAAAAATAAAAACGATCCCATATGAAGTGATAGCTATGTCCAGATGTCTTAGAATGCTCTTGAAAGCAGAACCTGAAATACTGAAAGCAAAATCAATAAATTCCTGATGGTATCAGGGAAATGTGCCTTATTAAAATAATCTTACTTTTTTGATCACAAATATGTAATTTTTTTTTACTTATAGTAGAAGCACTGACCATAAATCACCATGCCACTTTATCCATCTCTCTGTGACACCTTATAGACTTAGAATCTCCTTTAACAGAAGCCTGGCCCTAACACTCACAGCATCTGTGAGAGAAACAAAGTGAAAGGATCATGGTAATCACTCTTCCTACATTTGTGCTAAAATACATCACTGAAAATTGGACTTGTATCAGACAATTGCCTCCTCAGACCATCTACTTTGATTTTTCTTTTTTCTCTTAATTTATGTGTGAAATGGGGAGAGAGTATTAGACTATGGAAGAGATTATTTCCCCTCTTGGACGTTTTTGCTCAGTGAACATGGACATTGCAGTTAAAAGACACCAGCACTTCTGTTACAATGAACACCTTTGAGAAAACAAAAGCATATCTAATAATGTAACTTCAAGTTTTCAGGGATTTAAATAGCCTTATTCATTGGTCTAATATATTAGGTATCTGGGTTGCTTATAAAGCAGATCTTTCCCCCAGAAGCATTTTAATTTATTCTCTTTGTGAATAATTTGTTCAAGAACAAGGAAGGAATTATGCTCCTGACATAATAGATTAATAAGACAGTTTTCAACCAACAAAGGAAATAGAATATAAAGGTTAGTAACCAAGGATGAAACAAATTTTTTAAAATACATACCTGGATTTATAACGTACTTAGAAAAGTGCAAAAAATTTCACCAACTCCCTGTGATGAACTAGAATTTTCTTATATACTATTTCTGATTTCTGTTAGAAACAGAGAATTTCTGTTAAAACAAAGATAAGTCTTTTACGTAATATATATGTATATGCATTTATTGAATAGATGTATATGCACTTTTACTTAGTAGAAAAGTTGCTATATGAACAACTGATTCTTGCTTACAGGGTTATTTTTCATATGCGTTTGTTAGTGTGTGTGTAGACTTGCATACAATAAAGGAAGGGTTTGTAGAGAAAGATACATGCATTCATTTTTGATGAGCATCCAGCATATATAACATATAGCAGCAAGATACAATTTTGACAATTACAAGGTAACATTGCTATTGTTGGCGAGATTTGGTTAGCCAGGCAGAAGACTGTGTGCACCACATCTAAATAAATAGTTTTGATTTTTAATGGGTAGAAAGAACTCCAGGGCTTTTAGAGATGCTGCTGTAAATTTTTATATATAAGGATAGAACTATAGGTAGGAAAATGTGTAACAATATTTAGATGAGATGCATTCAACAAGGCCAGATATTCTAGAACTCAGGACTCTGCTCATTTTCGAAAGAACTGTTTTCTTACACGAGTGAATGATGTAACTCCACATTTCTTATATTGACAGGCAAACAACAATGTTGGTAACAGCTCCTGGTTCTTGTAGGTTAACACAGAACCTCAGGAAACAGCAGCTGCAGAACTGTGACTTATCTGAACCTAAAGTGAAGATGATTTTCTTGATCCAGGAAAACTTTACCCATG
This sequence comes from Psittacus erithacus, assembly GCA_009867235.2. Lineage (NCBI taxonomy): Eukaryota > Metazoa > Chordata > Aves > Psittaciformes > Psittacidae > Psittacus > Psittacus erithacus. The sequence goes on along the minus strand of WYDI02005103.1, from coordinate 31,130 downwards.
TGCGGCATAGAAAGGGTTACGAAAACCAAACCAAAATAAACCAAATCAAATGCTGCAGCTTTTGATAAGAGATTTTTTTTGAGGAAGGTTAGCAATAATATCCTCTTTATATGCAAAACACATGGGTGATAGAGAAACTCAATCTAGGTTCAGTCATTAGAATTTCCTTGTAGCAAGGAAGGAGTTCGCCTGTTTTAACTCTGCAAAGAGCTAAATATGTTAAATTGAAACACTGGAGTTAGTTTGCTACATTCTCTGCAGCTGTGCCTGGTTTTATTGTTTTGCTTTTTCAGGTGCTGTAGTAAAGGATGAACAATAATGAGAGTGCAATAATGAGAACACTGACAAATCTCTCTTCAATTCTGTTCTAAATAAACTACTGACAAAAAATCAGTGGTTTATTCTGAGGTTGGAAAGGAAGATTAATTTCTAATTAGTATTGAAAAACGTCTGCTGGGTTCCAGCTCCCATGAGATTTTGCAATAGACTGACAGTTAATTGTCATTAATTCTTACAAAATGTTTCATCCCTAGCTTACCAGCATATTGTAATAATCAGAAATAATTAAAATTACTTTTACATTAAAACTTACAAATAAGTAGAAATCTATTAATCGATTCATAATGAAATAAATGAGGACAATCTCTTTTTGTTCCATGTAATAGAGAATGAAACTCATTTGAAGTCTATCACTGGACTCCTGGGCACTATCACAACACAAGAAATAAATTATGACAGCAGAGTGATGCAAATTCTACAGCTACAAGCCCATGCTGTAATTTTTAATGATGTGTGTGAGCCTGCTGCACAGTTCACAACAAATATTCACAGAGCCTCATGTACATGTATTCATCCTGTTTACAATGTTTCTTTCCCTCCTGAGACTTTTTTTAAGTGATTTTCTGTCTGCTGTTATTCCATTCTATTTCTTTAAGTTAGGAAAATCGGTTTAAAACTATTTGTTACAGATAATTAATCAAATTCATTTTGTATTTGGGGGAAGGAGAGTTAGCCTTGTTTGCTTGAGCAGCTTGCATATTTCAGTAACTCGAAACGGGTTTCTCAGTCATTAGTCTTGAACGAGTGAGGTTTTTTAGTAATAATAAAATAGCAACATGGTCTGCTAGTCAAGACAGCAGTCACACTGAAGTGGAGCACTGCTGTCTTAATTTTATGAAAATGCAAGAAGGCAACATTTCTTCACTCTGGTCTCTGGAGGAATCTGGTAAGAACTCAGAGGTCGCAGGTGACCTTCAAAGTCTCAAAAGGCAAAGATATTGATGAAGACAAGGACTAAGAGGCTGGGTTTCTACTTATTCATGAAGAATCAGTGCTCCCTCCAATGTGTCTGGATGATAATAAAGTCCCACTACATCACCTCCACTTTAACTGTACAAAGGTTTTCACCAGAACTCATTTACCACTGAGCACTCTGTAAGCCTCTGCACTCGTGTGTTCCCCTCACACAAGCTCTAGCAATAAGCCAGCTAAGTTCAAAACAAATAATCTCCCTGGTGTCTATTTTAGAAGTATTCATTTAAAACCTGGTTTATTAAAGTTTTTCCACTAAATTGATCATCCAGATCAAGCTCACTTCACAAATGATTTCCTAACAACTATGAGGTAAACCTTAAATTCACAAATGCCACACAACTGAAGTAAAAATTTGAAAACCTGGGCCCTGCAGGAAATGACCAACATTCCGATGTTCAAGAAAAGAAAGTAAGCAAAAGTAATCAAGCTGCAATTTTGGATACAGACTCTCATTCTTACATGCCACTTTTGTGATATTAATTTGTATGTAACATTGGCAGAGTAATACCAATACTTACTATGTAGGACTTTCTTCTTAAACCTTTCAGAACACTATACAGACATTTATTTAGTCCTTGAAAAATTTACATAAAATAAGAATGTTATCTCTAGTTTAGGCAAAAAGAAACTCAGTCCTGGGTAGGACACACACACAAAGTTCACTCAATTGTCAAATTATATAACTGATTATTGGATTAAGTAAGACTAGAGTGGAAACTCCAGCTCTCCTGAATAAGGCCATTGCTACTGAAAGTTGATGTTGGGATCCATGAAAGCCATAGTCACTTTAATTCAAAGAAAACAGTGAGTTCCTAGAATGTTTTATTGCAAAGATGGTTCTTTAAACATGACACTCTGAAATACAGTTTTGAAAATTCTCAAGTCAAATAACTGCCTTTCTTTCTATCTCAAAAGATGGAATGAACATTCCTTCTTCCTTCCTCATCAGTACCAAAGTCTTCAATAACAAAGTTCCTGCACAGCATAGTGAGGCTGTAGAGTCTGAGATCTCTCCTGATTCATTCAATTATAATAGATTCATAGAATCATAGGATAGTTAGGGTTGGAAAGGACCTTAAGATCATCTAGTTCCAGCCCCCCTGCCACGGGCAGGAACACCTTACACTAAATCATGTCGCCCAAGGCTCTGTCCAGCCTGGCCTTGAACACCGCCAACAGCTAATACTCCTGACCTTTAAGTCTGAACTCGTTGGGACCCGTTTATCCTACCACTACAGTCCCTAATGAAGAGCCCCTCCCCAGCATCCTTATAAGCCCTCTTCATATACTGGAAGGCTGCCATGAAGTCTCCACGCACATCAGCAGAAATTTGTAAGTCAAAAGCCAATCATATTCTGATCCAATCTGTTGCTTTTTTCATAGTTGCAATATCAATTGTGCTTTTTTTACAACAAGTCATTCACTCATTCATACATTGAGTTATATTTTTGAGGTAAAAAAAGTAAGACTTTTGGATATGTATTTTAGATTTAATTAATTCATCAAATGCATTACTTTTGGGATTCAATCTGTTAAGGATAAATTTTAATTTTATATACTTCTTTGAAGTATTAATTACTGCATTGTTTTTTTATTCTCCAGCTATATATTTGTGTCTTGGAAAAAAATGACATTACAGAAGTCATTATTATCTGAAACATCAGCTCTGCACAGGATCAAGCCTCCACACCAGAAATTTATTCTCTGTTGTTTGTCAGATACTAGATGAATATGTCCATGTTTCCAAAACAGCTAACATCTGGTTTTGTTACCTAGCAACAGAACAAATGTATCTTAAGATTACTTGTCTTATTTTATTAGTTATAGTAGGTTCTTCTATATGTACGTGTAGATGGTGAAACAGCATAATAGCCTCATTAAGCATTTTCAAAGCATTATTTATTCTCGTATGCTGTATCTGATAGTAAGAACATATGGAAGTCGGAACCAAATCATGAGGTCATGCACACTTAACATGGGGAAAGAAGATCATAAAGTATTCCTACACTCAAACTCATTTGTATATTAAATGACTTTATAGGTAATACTAAATTGAGCAGCCCAACTCCTGCAATTTAACTTAAATCAATGGAAATATGTTTATTAGTGAGGTAATAGCTATATGAGCTGCATAGGCAATCATTTCTACATTTCTCATGCAAGGAAAACCTCTAACTGGTATACCTGAAATGAATTTTCTTGCAAAATTGCACTGCAAATTGAAGGTCCCTTAGAAGAAAATTCTTATCACCCACATAATCTATAATATTTGTACTAGTGTATCCTCCACCACATAAATATTTAATATAGTATAATCTCTAAAATGTTTGCAACACAGAGTTAGGAAATTACAAAAATACACTAGTTAAAACTTCAGTAAGAAAATGGATCATATTACTAAATAGAAAATTCATTGATGCAAAAATTTCAACTTGCAGTCAATAGCCTGTATAACACAACTGATTTCGTTGCTTTTAATATGTAAAAAAGGTCAGAAAAAGACATCCTTGAATTTCCCATATATATATAAAAGTACCTCTATAGAAAAAAAAATTATTAAAAATCTTGTGCTGAAGTTCATTTCCATTGGATGTGAAATTTGGCTTCAAGTGCTGAATTTTCTGCTTTATTTTCATCCTATGCTGAACAACAGATGAAATTTTCTAATTCAAATAAAGAGATTTTATAACATCTGTTATATTTCAATATTGGTTGAATACATATTTTGTCTGCATTTGTCTGACTAATGAATTTAATATTCAGGAGTCAGGGAAGAAGAATTCAGTTTATATTATGTTATGTTTAAAAAATGGAAGTGTATTCCGTTTCTTTGCACATATTGTATTTATGCCTCAGTTCCTAAAGCTTTAAAAATAAAAAAGTTTCCAGTTCATATTAGTTGGGACACTTGGACTAATTATGCCCTCCCTTACAAAATGTTTAGCTTAACTAATTTCAAGAGTGACTCTGGAGGGTGGGAGATCAGATTTCCCTTCACTATTTACAATGTGTTACAAACGTCTTAAAGTTCAGTTCATTTGGAAATTGTAACAGCAATGAATTGTGAGAGGTTTGAGGTTTCCTGAAAGAGCTTTTTCAATCTGTAGTGACTTAGAAAGGATTTTATATTTCTACTATCAAATCAAGGCAGCTGGCAGCTGTATACTACTAGCCATGATACAGAGGTTAAAGTTTAAGTAAGCAAAAAATTCCATCTTATCTAATCAATGTAAAAAAAAACTTCTTTAGTTGCAGAATGACTGTGTTTAGAATAAAAACCATGCTTGATTTCATCACTATCCCAAGACAGCAATAGCATTATCACATGCTAATGCAATAAAAGATTTTGTCACTCCTGTGAAATTCATGGTAATCATTATCTCTGGTTATTGGATTTAGACAGAATTTGACACTGGCTTTTAAAATAATTTCCTTTAGCATTGTTTAGGATAGGCCATTGGTGCAGGACCAGGAGATCAAACTGGTCAGAATCTGTTTCCAGCTCTATGCAATTTTCTTCTTCGTTCTGCTGGACTCTGGTCTGCTACTGGAGAGCCCAAAACTGGACACAGTCCTGCAAATGTGGTCTCACAAGTACCAGAGGGAAGGAAAGGTTCATCTCCCTGGACCTGTTGATGGAGTTCTGGCCAAAGCAGCCCAGGTCACAGGCACCCACCTTTTCTGCTGAGTACCCTAGTTGCTCACCTTCCACTTCTTGCCTACCATTTCTTTTGCTGTAAGAATGCTCACTACCTAGTCAGACTCCAGCCTCCTCTGTTTGATCAGAATATTTAATCCCAGGTGTAGAAGGTGTATTTTCTTTTGTTGAACTTCAAGTGATTCCTGTCGCCTCTCATTTTACAGAATGTGGAGGTTCCCCTGAAATAGCAGCCTAGCTCTTCAGCTTGCTCACCACTCTGGTTTTGCCCCACTCATTAACCTGCTGAGAGTGAATTTTATCTCATCTTTTAGGTTATTAATAAAAACATTAAACAGTAGTGGTCTTGCTATCTGCTCAAGTGAAGGTAAATCATTAACTGTCAAAGAGGCGGTACAGCATACCCTCCCCCCCCCCCAAAAAAAGCATTCCTATGTCACACCTACAGTTGACACAGTAATCTTCTTATCCTAAACTCAAGTAAAATTATGCTAATTTGCTAATTTAACCAGCAGTATCTACCATACAATTCGTCCATTCACACATTCTACCTTAACCTTTTTATTTTTCAGATTGTGGTAGCGTCATCAATCAGTAAAATAATCTTGGTTAAAACTGGCAAAATGTTTTGAGCTGCTGTTCTAGACTTCAAATTTGTAACTATTATATGACAAAAAAAAAAAAAAAAAAATAAAAGAAAAACAAACCAAACCTGTAGCCCTGAGATTTTATAGTGCCGTAATATCTTTACTATCAGCCAGTCCTCAGCAGCTTTTTAATCTACTGAACTGAATTGATTAACAATTAATTCTTAGTTTCATAATTTATCATTTTGTAAATAGAATTGTTGTCACCTGGCCTCAACCAAGTGAAAACTTGTAATCAAGATCCCAGTTGTTCAGCTACCTGTGATCTGAAGATTACTTTATTGCTGAACTATCTTAGTTTAGTTTTATAGAGAAAATCGTTGCTAAACTGAATGATAGCCCATGGAACAGCAGCCGCCTCAGCTCTTTCAGGCTGTTCAGTCTTACATGACACATATTCTCCTGGAAAATTCAGATTTCAACTCTTTTGTGAAAAGTTTTCCCTTCATATTACACTTCATTACATAATTTTTCGTCCCACAACCTGGTCATAAATGAAAAACCCACTCAAAGAAAAAGTAAACAAATCTCTTAAGTGTCAATCTAATTACTGAGCTCATCTCCCTTTGCATTCTTAGATTATATCTTGCTAGCAAGGATATAGTTATCCGGACAGAGATCAGTAATTACATCTTATGACAATAAGAAAGAAAAAACATAACAATAGAATCTGTTAAGAAACAGAGATTCATTGTTTTCCCAGTACCTTTAACCATGCTACGAAAAAAGCACAATAAGAAGCTTTTTAATTGACAAGATTCTATACATTTATGCACTTATGGGAAAGAAGGCATGTAATTTGAAAATTAGAATATTGATTTCAGAAAGGAAAAAAAACGACCTCAGGTCTACAAAGCAATAAAACTGAATGAAAATATATACAGATTTGTCCTGGTTTCAGCAGTAGCAGTCATTTTTCTCCATGTATTTTTAGAGCAAGTATGAATTTCACATGCAGCATAGAATCAGAGAATCATAGAATAGTTGGAAAAGACCTTAAGATCTCTGAATAAACTTCACAGCTATGATTTATTTTACTGAGAAACTTTTAGTAATAGATTAAAGGACTGAATTTTACACCAAACATTAATTTGGAAATGAATAAGGTACAATTTTGAGCATATCACGCACAAAATTCAGTCATTGTATTTTCAAGCTACACAAAATGCAGTAATCAGTGTTATTAATACATAACACCTCAAACTGCAAGAGAAAAAAACCCCCTCAAACCAGCATATATTTACTAAATAATAATGAAATGAACAACAGGAACTGCCAACAAACCAGATTTATCAGGAATATAAGGAAAGGTGATATAAGGATCTGAAGAACACATGTTCTTGAAGGTATTCTTCTGTTATCTGCTGATTCTTACTTTAAACATTTTCTCTAACAGGCTGCACTACAAGAAGACATGAACTCATTTTGCTTGGAGCATTGCAAAAAAGCAGGATGAGGACCAGCTGAACCAAAAAGCCAAATGACTGTGTTGGGATGGTTATGTCTTGACTGCTGTATTTACCATTGAAAAATTTCAATCCAAACATTAAAACCTGAGTCTTAGCAGCTTAAAACATAGGAGTAGGATCCTCAGGTGAGTCTGTTATGCTACTTTTTTTGTAAATGGAACATAAAGAGAATATTAGAAATTCACCCTGGTTGCTCTAGATCGTAACAGTACAAGTGCAGACTATGCTTATTTAATGCACTGAAAGACTGTACAAGCACATGGTATGAAAAAAGCATCTGTTACTGCAGATCAAATGTGACCATCAATGAAAATTCTACCTGGATTTAAAAAAAAAATAAAAAAATCAACAAATGACAAAAAATACATACTGGTAGTTAGGTTTATAATCTTCTCTGTTTGTTTCCTTACTTGAATCCGTGTGTCTGTGAATAAATCTGATTAAAGTGCAACTCAGCATCTCATATACCACTTTCTGGCATCTGTGCAAGACCTGCTGTCCACATGCTGAAGCTGAGAAATACTGGAATATCTTAAAGACATATTCACTATACAGTGGAAAAAAGAATAGGGGTGAATATGACTGAATAAGAGATAAAGTGGTAAAGTGGAAAGGGATAAAAGAGAGGGAAGGAAAGAGGGGCGAGGGAGGAACAAAACCATTGGTCAGAAAATGCAAGTGAATAGAAATTTGCTTAGACTAATGCATTACTGGAGACCTGCTGATACAGTGGAAAAGCTCTATTCTCACTGCAAGGCTTAGCAGGAAAAAATGTGTTCTGCACAGAACTGGTGAAGAAATGTTCCTGTAAATGTGTATCATTTCTTTTCTAAGTCATCTCAGCATGAAGTGGACACTTGTGGCATCATTATTAGCCATGAGACAAATTGAAGCTTTAGGAACACCTCACTAGCCAGTCTACATGTGCTAACTGGGTAGCTAGCTGGCCTCTGACAGACAGTGTACAATGATTGAGGTTGTCCTGCCTTTCGTTCAGAGTCTCTACCTCCTGAAACCAGTTTTCACAAAACTTGAACTGTTCTTACCTGAAATTTGGCTTTCTCTATTAGGGTAGGTAAAAATGTTCAAAAAATACTAGGAGGTGAGGATGTGAGAAAGGGAGTGAGCATTTGTTATAAAACACCAGGTAATACTCTGTAGAAAACAGACGTTCTCTATGAACTACAAATAGCTTATTGGAGGTATCTTAGATATCAATTAAATGTTTTTCACTGTTCATAACTGAATGCTGACTTTTGAAAAGTAAAATGGTGTAGAGGTTGAAGTGTAAAGTATGTAGAGACGACTGGGGAAAATGAGATTCATGAGTGAAAAACTGATTAGTTTCAGAAAGGAATATGTAAATCTGTGCCTCTAGGCATGTTAAATTTAATTTACCTACATTTCTGCTTTACACAGTTGGAAATCCACATTAGCACAAAAATTGGCATTATATGTGGTATTTTCAGATGAACAAATTATTTTTGCAAACCTGAAGCTATATGGTAATGATACTTGTAATGAAGTTGGAAGTTAATCATAAGATTTCATCTAATATCTCATAAACCCTATAAAATCTTGATTCTGCAAAAAGAGGGCAGTGCAGTTCCTCAAGAATATGTATCCATACTACTGAAGTTCATCCTTATGAGACCACGAAAGAGTTGCCACCTGTACAATCTAGCACTGAACTGGAGAGCAATATTAACAAAACTCTTCTAAGGCTGCCTGAATTACCTCACTAAGATTAAAAAATCAAATCAGAATGAAAAAAAAAATAAGCAGCAATAACAGCATCACCTTATTTTTCTTTCAGCAAGTTCTTTCAAGCAACATTTATCAAGGTCTCCTGTTCATAATATCTCTATAATAAACATGCAATATTATATTTACTGTTAAGAGTGTCTCGTTAATGTTTAAACTGAGTTGCAGCTAAGAAAATAAATAATATTTACTAGTCATTGCCCTTTCCTTTTTTTAGTGTTTTTTGCATTTTCAATAGACTACTTTTATTACAGAGAAGAGAGTTTTTAGAAAATGTGAAGAAAATTAAGATAGGTGAACTGTAACTTAAAGAAGTGCTGGTTTAAGTGATTTGCAGCCAGTCATTGCGCAAGACAAAGGTTTGGCTTGCACAGTGCTGTTCAGAGTGTAAGCATTGAATGAAATAGATGTCTATCAACTTTCCTGGCTCTGAGTGATTGCTGATAACAAGAAAAATGTTCAGTTGTGTATCAGTAAATCTAAAATTTTTTTGACTGAATCACTGAATTAGTCAATAAAAGTAATCAGCAGCACTTGCAGGCTGCCTACGGATGTGTCCTCTAGTGAAATTTAGACAGAGGTGAAACCCTCAGGCCATGAACGAAGCACTAGGTATGTAGGTCATGTTCCTAATCTAAATGATCAGGGAAAGAGGATCCTCTTTCACATGTTGTCATTGATCCATCTAGCCATTCTTATTAGATCCGAATCTTTATGTCCACAAAATCAATGGGCTTTTTACAGCTGCAGGAGGCAGACCACAATGCTCAAAGCCGTATAGTTTTGAGCCAGTGGTCATAAATTTTATCAGTCTTAAACATTCTTCACTGTCTTAAACATTCTTCACTCTCAAGAATTTTTATTATTTTTCTAATTTATTTGGCCATAACAACAAGCAACAGTGGTTCTGAGGACTCCTCAAAAGTTTAAGGAACAGAGAATCACATAACAGTTGATGCTGGAAGGGACCCTTGGAGGTCCGACCACACTGCTCAAGTAGGGCTGCTTGAAGCTGGTTACCCACAACCATGTCCAGAAGGCTTTTTTTAATTATCTCCAAGGAGGGAGATCCACAACAGCTCTGGGCAGCCTGTGCCAGTGCTCAGTTGCTCTCACAATAAAAAATGGATTCACAGCATTCAGAAAGAACCTCCCATTGTTTCTGTTTGTGCCCATTGCCTCTGGTCCTGTCACTGGGCGCAGGTGAAAAGAAGAACCTATTTGCACCTTCTCTTCAGATACTTATACACGTTAATGATATCCCCCAGAGCTTTCCCTTCTCCAGGCTGAACAGCCCTGTCTCTCAACTTTTCCTATTAGGCATATGCTCCAGTCCCTTAGTTATTCTTGTGGCCCTTGGCTGGACTCTCACCAGTATGTCCATGTCCCTTTTGTACTGTGGTGACCAGAACTGGACACAGTACTCAAAGGGTGGCCTCCACAATGCTGTGGATCTCCTCATAGTCCTTCCCCTTATGCTGTTACTTCAGTTAAACATTGTAATCATCATTTTGTAACCAATTTTCCACCTTGCAGAGGTACTTGCAAGAATTAGTTGATACTGTGGAATGAGTAGAAGAGACTTTTTTTTTTTTTAATTTGCACGTGTGTTTGTGATGGTTCATTAAAAGATGTCATTTTAAAACCATTACTCACAGAGTATATCTCTATTAATCCAATGAACTTTCTTCGATGGAGACAGAAACACTCATCAGAATTACAAAATCACATAGTGGTTTGGCTTGGAAGCATGGTCTAAATATCCTGTAGCCCAAACTCTCAGCCATGGATAGAGACGTCTTTCAGTAAGTCAGGTTTACCAAATCCCCATCCAACCTGACGTTGAACAATTCCAGGGATATAGAGCATCCACAACTTCTCTGGGCAACCTGTTCAAGTGTCTTCCCAATCTTAATGCAAATAATTTCCTCCTTATGTCCAATCTAAATCTACTCTCTTTCAGATTAATAAAGTTACCCTGTTTTTTATCACTACAGGCCTTAGTAAAGAAGTATTTCTCCATCTTTTTCATAAGATTCCTTTAAGTATTGAAAGGCCACAATAAGGTCTCCCTTACGGCTTTTCTTCTCGAGGCTAAACAACTCCAACTCTCTCAGCCTGTCTTCCAGGGTGCTCCAGGCCCCTGATCATTCTTGTGGCCCTTCTCTGGACCTGCTCTAACACATCAATGTCTTCCTTGCCCTGAGGAACCCAGAGCTGGATGCAGAACACCAGGTGGGGTCTCACAAGAGTAAAGGGGCAGAATGACCTCTTTTGGCCTCTTGGCCATGCTTCTTTTTCTGCAGCCCACAATGCGATTATCTGTCTGGGCTGGAAACAGGCTTTTAGTCAACGCAAAATCTATACAGGAAATCAATGAAGAGTTGAAAAAGTCAATTTGAACTCTATAATTCTCAAGAATTTGAGGTTCTAAACCAACAAAATTTGGCCATAAGAGTGCAGGGCCACAGATACTCTGGAAATATATGCACTGACATTGATCAGCAGCATGAGTCAGAGGGCAGAAGTGGCTTTGTATTTCAGGCACAGGATGTTACCTTTCATAGTCTATAACTTTAAAAAGGGTGAAGTCTGGTGAAGAGAAAGAAAAGTTATTTTTTTTCCTCACACACCAGGCACCAATTTGTTTGTACCCAAAAACCTGACTACCAAGAAATATGATACTTTCGAAAGCATTCCCATTAGCATATCCCCAACCAATTTCTCTTTTTGAAGAGACAAATATCTTTTAAGACATCTTTGCATTTAGCTAGGACTTAGAGGCTTTTCTCTGACGACGGGTGGTTAGGATATATATGAGAACTAATGTTTTTTCCTATGTGCCAAAAGCTTGCCCCTGTTCCAGTCTGTAGATGATAAATGTAATCACAAATCTTTACCAAGGCAAAGACACCACACCAAACATCTTCAGGCTATCTTCATTTACTCTGCCCTTTATAGAATGACTTTATTCATTGATTTTAACATCTAAGGAATAGTAGACATACAGGTAAGGAAGACAGAATGGTGTAGGAGAACTAGATGTCAATAGTACTGTTAAAAACATCTTCTTGTGATTTAAGAAAAAGTGGCATCAAAATATTAGAAGAATGAGGAGGATTAATATGCTCTCCAAGTAACATTGCTGATAGTGCATAAGATTAAGATTAGACTGCTTATTTTAGTCAGAAAGCTTAAGTATTAGGCCATGATTAGTGAGCAATGGCAATTGCCTATATTAGATGTCTTACATGTACCAGTTAATTGTCTCTGAATGATTGTCAAGGAAGTTTATATGGGGCATAGACCCACATCAGGGTTTCTACACGCAGCACCAAGACTACTTGTGACGCAGATACAGCCTGTGATTCACTGTCCTAGCTCTCAGTCATCCAGATGAGGATAGCTATTGGAGTACACAGTGACACCTGGCCTTTCTTTCATAGAGGAACAAGAGATGCAGAGGTCTGGGTTTCTCATGCCAAAGTGAAAAAAGAACATGGTCTTGATGCACAACATAAAGCCTATGGTGTGTACCAGGAACCTGCTCTGCACTATGCTCTTTGGAACATAGTTGCCCTGGTTCTACAGCCAGCTCTCTGAATTGCCTGTATATTTTGTATTAAACATTCACTGGAAAAAAAAAATCAAAAAATAACCCAGCATTTGTCATTCATCAGAGTACCAGAAAGCTACAGCGCTGCTTGATTTACTACATAGCCAGCATGCCGATATTCCTGTATTCTTGTGGTTGCAGTGTCCCAGATTCAACTGTTTGGGTGGGAAGAGCCTTGTCTCCACTGGTCAGTGTTTGTGATATGATCCTGTAAAGGCAACCACATAGGTTTCAACTCCTTCAGAATGAGGATTGCCTAGAACTCAAATGTTTTATGCATGATTTAATTTCAGTACTCCTGTCATCTTCTTTAATACAGGTATGGAGCTGCTTAAAAGCTTTTATGTCCAGTGCAGTATGGTCCCTGGAACGTACTATAGAGTGTGCTATATGTGACAAAAAAAAAAAAAAAAAAAAGAAAAGGATTAATCCTTTATTGGAAATGGAATGCTTAATAAAAAACCACATTAAATGTAAGCTTGCCAATGCAACCAAATAACTGGCAATGAGTTCAGCTGTCTTGAAAGGAAGAAAGATTCTAGTGCAAAAGCACAGATTTTTAGTTTCTGGATGCATCTGTCCACAAGGAGCGGATGGAACCTAGTAAATTATCTTCTATTATCTGTATGATTAAATATGGCTATTCATATTAATGATAATATAATTGTTTGCCACAGTCCTTTGTGATTCTTAAATTTCTGAAACTCTTAGCAAAATCAGTCTAACCCTTCCTCTTAGTGTAGCTCTCCTGGAGCTCAGAAAATCTACTGCAGCTCCAATGTGAAACATTGCAAGACCCAGAAGGGAATTCACTGCAAGTGTGCAAGAAACTTATACCTCCTCTCTCTGCCACAGGAAAGAAGTTAACAAGGAAAGAAGCCCACTGAGGATTTGGGTCTGCTTATTCTCTTGTCTACTCCTAATTTAGAAGCAACCTAAAAGTCTTTGTCAGACACCAGGAAGAAACAGTTACCCAGCTATGAATGAAACTTTCACCTTTTAGAAAATTTTGGTTAAAACAAAGAAAATAATCTTTTTAGCTATCTACAGCCTTCAGAAGTTTTGCATGTTCTGAAAAGATTTCAATAAGTTACTTTTAATTCTGAGAACCCATAGAAATATATTTGATAGAAAGGATATTTCAATATCTTACTAAATCATATTCATGTAAGCTAAATTAATACATTGGAAAAACTAACTGTAAAATTTCATAAGATATACTAGAACTATAATTGCACATGAAATGCTTAGCATGTTTCTGGACTGATTTTACAGAATGTGTCCTTATAGCAGTGTCCATGAAATGTATTGCCTCTGTAATTCATGCTGTAATACTGTTCTAATAACTACAAATTTCCAGCTGCTTCCCAGCACCCCACAGAAGACGACATATCCATTCTCCAGTTATATCTTCAGCTGATGAAAGATCTCAGAGCTCTAGTGATGCAGTTCTAGTGTCCATGCGTTCAAACACAAAACCACTGTTTTCTGGAGAAAATAGGCTTACTCTTCATCCCCACATAGTAACTTTTAAATGTAGTAGCAGACACCAAAGTTAAACATCTTAGGAAAAATTATGTAGAGCCAATTAAGCAGTGCAAACTAACCCATTTCTTACTCCCTATGCTTTGTGTTGAAGGAAGATGACAAAAGAGTCAGCAAGGACAGCTCTCCTGGTATACTAGTGATAGAACATGATTCTAACGAGCTGGCACAAGCCAGTATTTGTTAGTCCTGCAGGGAGAAGAAGGTTTAATTTCACAAGGATATGGAGAGATAACAAGAAATCTTAGTATAAATCACCTAAAAAATTAATTAAGGGGCATAAATCCATAGAAAATCAAGCATTGTTTCCAGGGATCATTAATATCCCCAGCTCTTGCTGTTGTTTTTTTCCTTCCCATGGTTCTATGAGAATTCAAAATGAAATAATGAAGCAAGATGTTAAAATTCCTACCGCTTTTTACACATTGGTTACAGTAACAATCACAAGGACAGTGACATTAAATAGGCTTCTTGATAATTTTGAGGATATTGGGCATGGTAAGATTCAGATATTCTTTCAGAGAAGGAGAAAAATCAGTGAATCTAAGTATTCTAACGTCATTGACTTCAGAAAAATTATTCCAAAATGCTTTTTATATGCAAAACCAAAGCAAGCTAAATACCACGCATTTTAGGACTTGAGTTTGGAATCAAAATGAGGATTTTGAAGTAAAGAATTCCTTCTTGGAAGTAAGGCAGTGTTTCTAAAATAATTTGATACAAATTGAAAATTGAATTTTGCTAATATAGAACTACATGGTAACTTCAATTTCATTGTTTAACCCCCCTGTACAGATGATTCCTCTTTAGTTCAACTTTGCTTTCTTGAGATGTCATCAAGCCTCCTTTTATTTTGCCGTTGACTGTAACTGGCTCTGTAGAAACCAGATCAAAAGAAGTTGCCCCCTTTTCTCAGGAAGAATTTTGATAAAATATCCACAAACATTCAAAAAAAATCACAAAACAAATCAAATCTGTTAAAACCTTTTACTGGTGAAAGTCATGACCTCTTTGCTTCTTTGTGGTGGTGTTTTCTATCTGGTTACTGATATGTAGGATCCAGATGTCTCCCTATACAACTGAAAACAAGGGCAACCGAGAGACTGGCTTCAATACCCCCTTTGTCAGTGCTGTAGACCTTTAGCAATACTATAAATAGCATGATCAAATCCCTGATTACAGATTCAGTCATAAAAGAGTCTATACTTCATGCTGATTCAGAGGGGCAGCAGCATTAGCTGCAGTCATCAAGGAATGTGATGTCTCCACAGTGTTTTATACAGCTCACAGCTCTGATGACAGGACGATTGTTAAAAATTAATGGGGACCATCAGATGTGGATAACTACAGCTTGGCAACTATGAAAGCCACACTTCTCATTTGCCAGAGAAAATGTAATATTATTCTATGATAGATTGTAATAGATTTTGTTCCATTCAGGAAGTAGTGAGTCTTCTTACTCTTTGAAAATCTGACCACAATATTTTATTTGTTAAAGTTTTAAAGCCAGGGAATAGGGGGAGAGAAATATTTTCACATTGCCTTCTCTGTTAAAAGTACACTTCTGCCTTCTGTTTACAAATTATAATAATTCACTTTCAATTAGGTAACACTAAGGAAGTCAAGATACTAAAATCCAAAGTTTATGAAGAGATTGGTTCCGATAGATAATAAGAAAAATATTCATACGTTCTATTTAGCAATTTCCAGCTTCCTGTCTGTTTTTATAAGGAATAGCACAACTTTCTTTGATGCATTCTTACTATTTTACATGTCTGTGCTTTTAAACTGCAACAAACTATTTTAGCCAAAATCATAGGCCTGTTGGATTTGCTGGGTTAAAACCTCTAGGCTGTTTTATGCATAAGGGCAGAGTACACTATCATAATATTCAGAAGATTACTTAAGAACTCCTGCATAGAGGCTGATCCAAAAGGATTGATTGACAACTGGAAGCATGTTTGTGTTTAAAAATTCCTTTTTACCACTATGGGCACTGATCATTTGTCCTGAAATTATAGATACTGATAACTGCTGCTGCTGTCAAAGAATGAGACTAGACAAGTGGCATTTTTTTGGCCATGCTCAATACTTTGATATCTGAAGAGTCCCTAATGTTAGTGCAGGGACTGACAGCAGAAACAATGTGTGTGCAATCTCTGTCTTTCAGGGGGGAAAACCCAACAAAATTTTGCCGAGTTATAACACTTTGAAAATATGCAGTATATATGAGCAAGATTTACAATCTCCAATGATTCTAGGAGTAGGTAAACAAATGGTCAGTGACAGGAATAAGAAGAGCTTTAAGCATGGGTGACAACGTTTGAATGAATGTAAAAGATGGAGCATGCTCCCCCTTATTGCCAGCCATGGCAATTCCCCAAAACCTTTACATCTCATGATTGCCAGCAAATACCTATGCAACCTCAAAGTCTTGGGCCAAGCGCTCTGGTCAACACCCCTGCTACTACAGATATGAAATCCAGAGTCTATCTTTTGAACAAATAAATAACTGTGACTCAAACATGCAGTAAATGATGGGTATAATTATTTGATTGTTTATTTATTATGTTTCTGATGGAATTCACTGCTACTCAGAAATCTTAAATATCTTAATTAGACCATATTTAAAAGTCTGGAAGTTAGATAACCCTAATTGAAAGTATTCAGGTAGGTTATCTTTGCAGAGAATTTGACCCCTGAGAGAGTGATTCTAGTTCATCTATCTGAAATAGTTATCTTAACAATGACATAAATCCTTTTTTGGAGATGCTTCTTTCTCTCCACAGATTCTAAGAGGAACCTTCCTGACTGAAATTAGCTAAAATTAATATTACTTTCACTAAACTGTGTAGGAGTGATTCTGTGCATTTACTGTGTCACACTTCTATGTGGAAATACACAATTATGGAAACAAAAAACACCATGCTATATATAGGCGAAAGATCTAAACTGAGACTGCAAAACTACCTTGAACTCTGAGTTGTAAGTTGCGTATCAGGGCATCAATTAGACTTTAAGATTCAAAACAAAGTAAAACAAAAAACAGAGAACAAAACTTGCACGTATCTATACTGTATGACAGATGTGTGATCTACATTAGATCATCCTTTTGTCATCCAATTAGGCATCCTATTGCAGGATGTCCATGGTGTGTTTTCCATGTCCGTACATCTGCATTTCTTTCTAAAGGAAAACAAGGACTTGGAGGGACAGATACAGATCCACATCTCTCATCTCCTGTATTGGAAATACTTTCTATAATCTCTGTTATCTTTCAATTTACAAACATAGAATTGAAAAAAAAAATAAATCTCACAGCTGTATACATGAAAACAATATATAGTTCTTTTGTTATGGTTTGGGTTTTTTTTTTCTGGCTTGGGTAATGGAATATACTGAGAGAAAAGGTAAAGGAACAGAGTAGACTCTCTGGCACCATTATACGTAGAGAATCTTACTGATGGACAAGGTGGATGGTTGCAGCACAAGGTTTTGTGGCTGCTTTTTATGATCTGGATGCTCCTAAAGGAGCCTCCTTGTGACGTATCCTAGATAAACCAAAAACCTGACTCTTGGATGAAAACTTGGAGCATGAAGGAAGTCCTGTCTCATGTGCTTATTGTAAACTGGATATAGAAGAAAATGTGCTACTGCAGTTCTACTTAAATTTGCATTTTCTAAGGATAATTTCCCAAGGATAATTTCCCTTTGCCAGTTAGAGAGGAAGAAGAATTACTTTTAGTTCATGTTTTTACTCCTGGTGACATGGATACTTTTTCAGCAATTGATGTTATTATCATATTTCTGCTCAGCTGACACTTTTATTTTCTTTATGAAATATTAAATGCATTGAATTTTTTTCAAAAAAGAAATCTCCTTTCATCATTTTGTTCAAACTTATCTGACAAGAGAAGTGAGTATCTTGTGTAGGAGGAATGACTCAAATCTTCACTGTAAGGCTTGTTACCTGATGTCATTGTGAAAATGGATGAGTTGACTCATTCATAGAAAATCAGACAAATAAAATGACCTGTTCTCACAATCAAGCAACCTAATGCTGATTCTTTCTTTAATACAGTGGGACGTTGACTTCACAGAGTATGCTCTGTGGACTGAATCTGTCCTTCAAGCACAGGACAAGAAAGACTTCTCTACATCAATGGTGTATCTGTTATGCAGTCCTCATGCTATCATTTTCATAGTTATTTTTATTATTTTAAAGAAAAAAAAAGGTTACAACTCTGGTTTTTTACCATAAATATGGTTTTCTTTATTTTTTAATCTAATTTTATTTTCTGTTTAAAAATAAGCAAAAAAACCCCCCCCATATTTTTCTCATAGAATTGCCTTCTGAAGGCAATTTCTCTTTCTTTTGAAAGCTAAACATAACTAGAAAGCCTCATTTTCTATGGAAGTTGATTGTTATCTGTTGGATTTTCATATAATTAAGTTTCCTTGTCTTGCATAGGTCCATGAATACTGTCTAATAAAGCAGTGTACATTGGTACTTTAAAGGATTCATATATCAAAACCAGTCTTTCAATGCTTTGGATCAGAACATCATGAGAATGTAGCAAATCAGCAATAAGTCTCTGTTATATCCATCATCCTGTATTTCAGCAGAAATAACAGATAATTTTTTCATATGTGAATTTTAGGAACAGAATTATTGTGATATCTGACATTGAGCCTAATAATGAAGCGCTGATAAATAACAAGGACCTATGGAGTAGGTAGATATGTAAAACTGAGGAAACAGTTAAAAGACTTTCAATTTTTAATACAAAAAAAAAAAAAAGTTAAAGACATAACCACAAGGCTGGCACAGTACAAGTTTTAGTTAAGTTTGATAATGATCTAAGCAAGGAGGCTAAAGTGAAATATCAAATACTCCTCTCACTTATAGGCCATGGTCATTTCACCTTTGAATAGGAATATCTGCCTTTTGCTAGAGAAAATGCAGAAAACTATAATGAAGTTTCCTCTTTAACAAACCCACCTATATTGTAGGTATGGCATTTAATAGAAGCTAGGGATTGCTTGGGCACATTACATACCCAGAAGTGAATGGTAAATATGAGGAGCTGCATAGATAGGACTGGACTAGTAGAAAGTACAAAAGTATAATACAGCTGAGAAACGCTACCGCCTTAACTGGTGTTTGAGCCAAAAGAAACTGTTATTCTTCTGACAGTGATTAGGGCAGACTTGATCATAGGTAGATTGAATGACAATATAAGTCAGTTTTGCAAGCGATTGTAATACTGCATATGTCATTATTTAAAACTTTGTATTGCATAATAATGTATTATGGAAATAAATGCACAGAGTTCTTAAGTGGCTTATTTATTTAGTGAATTAAAATCACTATAAAATAAAAGTCATAAAGCTTTTAAATTAACTGAAGTCTGCTATAGATTATTTCCTATTGAGTGCACTACTTGACTAGTTAAACTGGTTATTGGATTCTTCATACAGTAGCCCCTGAACTCCTTCAGTCAATTAAATCCTTTATTGCATCTGATTTGTCAATGTCAGTGTCACTTTTAACCTCCTAAATCCACACCGGTTCGGAAGCCTTAAATGTACTTTTTTTCTCTTGCAAAATTAGAAAGTTAGACAGAATCCTTCCCCTTTTCCTCCTCCCTCTGTGCAAATCACAGCGCTGTTAACAATGTAAAAGATGTACACAGTTCTCCAGCCTCTGTCCACACTCACAGCTACAGAATGATATGTTTTTTAATAGGTGTTACAGAACATAAAGAGAAAAAACATACAAACAAACCAAACCTCTTTTGTTAGGTAGTTTGTTATCAGCATATTGTACATTGAACACTTTTAATCTTTGACTCAGTTCCTTATTGTTTTGAAATACAGAAATTAGCAGAACAAAGTAACTATAACTAATTCCAAAACCAGAAACTTGAACATCTTGGTATTAATCTTCAGGGTTTTTTATTTAAATCTACAAAAGTACCCTAGAATATTTTTTAAAGTTATTATCACATTAAAATCCCTCTTCTCGAATATCCCCATTTCTTTGTTCGTCAACAAAAGCTAGATTTCAATGGAAAAATACAGGTGTTAGAGGAAAAGAAAGGAAAGACACAGGTATTAAATTATTGCTCTGTGCAATGGTCTTGTCAGCCTAATAACTCTTAAGTTCACCTGAAGAGCAGCATAAACATGAAGGCTATTTATTTCTGTGTTGTAGAGTTTGTCAGACACAGACTTGGTTTTCCTTTAAAATATTCCCTTTCTGAAGGGTCTCCTTTTTGGCAGTACAAGCTACTTTTTTACATATTATAGCTATATAAGCCTTTAAACTATGAAAGCAATTTTCCTCTTAGGTTAGGTGCATCACCTTTATTCTGAAAGGGAAGGTAAACCAGACCAGACTCTTACCAGACACAGGGAAAACAATTGCTTCAGCTCGATCCAGCAGTGCTATGTGCAAGCAGGCAGCCCGAGCGATCCCTGGGCCTCACACAAAAGCAAGATAATTGGCTTTCAAGGAAGAGCTGTAAATATCCATCACATCCCGGCGGCGCTGGTATGGTGGCTGGGTGCTGCCCCGGCCGGACTAGGTGCTCCCAGGCAGGATGATGTCAGGCACAGCAACCGGGCTACTCTCATTGGTTTTCATCACCTGGAATCATACCTTAACCCTAAGCTGCCAGCCACAGATTGAAATGTGTCTCTCCAATCATTATATACATACACACAGCTGGGCTTTTCTTATTTTTAACCCTTTATTTCCCCTTTCTTTTTGTTTTGTTTTGGTTATTTTATTTTCTCCCCACCCACCCTTTTCCCCATAATTCTTCCTTTTTTTTTTTTTTTTTTTTTTTTATTCTTTTTCTTCCTTAAAATGTGCCTGTAGAAGAAGCCCCTGCTCTGGGGACCAGAAGAGGCAGGTGCTTCTTGTTGCTGAAACCATTGAATGTAGCAATTAAAAATATTCTAAAAAACTAATTTGCTTACATTATTAAACAAGACCCTCAGGTAATTTCATTTTCATAGTCTGTTTACTAAATGACAGTAATCATCAAAATATTGTATAGAAGAGGTATTAAAAGAAAGGTTAATGCATGCAGCAACTGGAGAACTCACTTCTCAAATGATTTTGCATTGCCTCCTCTTAAGCTATGAAATTAATAAAGGTGCACACTGGAAAAAGTGTGTAAATTCAAGAACATTGCACTGTCACAATTCAGGTTGATTCCTGTGCTTTTTTAAGTATTTAAAACTAATAGAAAAAGAGATGCACAAATGCACATGCACACTTTTTCTTTGAATGCTAAGTAGCAGCCCAGACATTGTGTAGTAAATGAGGCATGAAACACGCTGCCAAATGTATGATGTGCTAAATATAGTGGTGCTAAGTATTTTGCTATATTGCAGACAATATCATAAGTCACGTGAACTTTTAAATGAGTACAAATCAATGCTTAAAGAATTGCTTTTTCTGTAAATGAATATTTGCATCTCTTCCCTTTAAGTGATAAAAATTCCTATTGCTCTATGGAAAAATTCAAAAACTCTTCTGCAGCACATGTTGTATCTTTTGTTCTATATCAACTATTTTAATTTTTCTTTTCCTGGAAACTGAACATTTCTTTCAATGGATAGAAACCTGATTCAGTATTTACAGTAAATTATATAACACATTAGTCTATTTATGGTCAGCTATCCCTTATGAGAAAAAAAAAAATTAAAAATTGTCTTACTCAGTTTGTTCTCTGGGGAAAAAAAACAAAACCAAAGCACTAACCACGCCAAGCCAAACAGGAAGAACAAAATATAATCAAACATGGTTTAGCTTAATATAAAAGACATGAAACATCAGATTTCTAGAATAAAATTAATAAACAGCTCTGCCATTTCCTTGTAGTTCTTATCACTAACTTATAGAGACTCAGGAGATTAAATATTTGGAACTTAATAAACAGCAGTTCTGTGTGGGGATCTGGAGGCTAATCTATTAGTCAAAACATACTTTAGGCCAAAATGAAAACCACTGTTCATTTATTTCATCTGAAAAAACATGAGTGTTCAGATGGAAACATATATAACAAAAGATTCATTGCCATGCAAAGTAACAAAACTGAATTACAGATCCGAAAATAAGAATTTAGACAATGGGAATACCAGCTTTGCTTTTATTTGATTAATTACAAAGGTAAGACATAGTAATTGCTAAGAAGATATGAGTCATAAGTAAAAGAATTATTGACAAAATATGCTTAAGCCACGACATATGTACAAGTTATATTCTACTGAATATTTAGTGGTATAAGGAGTCTTGACCAAACAGATCACATCGTTGCCGAGATTTGATTACATGGGCTGAATTGGCATGAAAAATAACCATAACTAGTTAATCTTACCATGAGGAAATAAAGTTCTATACATTTATTATTCTTACTCAAACTACACCTTATTCCTTAACAGAGCAAATCACAGATTACCTGCTAGACAGTCATTAATGGTAGAGTGCTGCGCTCTTACAGTCTTCAGTGTTCGTAAAGTATGTTACCTATGGCGATAGTACAGAGCTTATGCTTTATGAACTAAGCAGTAACTTACATTAGTAGAAAATTTGCTTGGAATGGGCTGTACAAATGCTGATTTGGAATTTTAGTGGAGAATATTTTTTAGTAAATGTCCTGTAAATTTTGATATTTTCTTTTAAAAAGTGTATTTTTTTCTGCAGTAGTATATGACAAATTAATGCTTTGAAATTGAATGACTTAAAAATATTAGTGATAAATTATCAATTTGTACATGCTCCTTGTTTTAAAAGCAAAAATTATCTATTACAAGTGTTTGTAAAAACATGAGTGACTTTTGTGATTCAGGCTGAACAAACGTAACACTGCAGATAACAGAGCAGTTCCATGATCCTGATCAAGTCACACAGCATTTTTCACACTTCCAGATGCTGTCACACATAGGTTATAACCAGTTGGAAATTATTTATATCAGAAATGGAAAAAATAGGATTTAAATCATACCTTTTACATATGCAGTAGCAGCAAGTCAATTCAAAAAAAAGTTGTAAAGCCACTTCTTTAAATGAAAAATCATTTAAATAAGCATATACAAGAGGTTACAAGAGCTCAAAGGAAGGTGCGCATGACTCTGTGTGACATCCAGCAACATGCAATTCATATACTCCTATCATTGTGCCATGAATTGTTTATCTGAAGAGACTAGCTTGTTAAACCTCACACTTGGCACAGACAATGGAGGTCCTGTTGCTGGTGATATTTCTTGACATCATAGTCTCAAATACAAATCACATGGGAAAAGAAAGAAGGAAACAGCAAGAGAATGAAAGAGAAGTGACCAATGATTTTTAGTAACTAAATATATAATTTCTTCCTATAACATAATATTATTGGTATATGAATAATGCTGAAGAATCTAACAAGAATGGATATTTTAGTTCTCAATCAAAGCGAAACTCAGGCTTAGTAGCATATATTTCCCATGAGTTGAAAACATTACTGAATTTAATTATTTGACAATTATTTCTGTCACATCAATTTAATGGTTAAACCAATTATTTATATTGCAAAACATAGCTCTGCATCAGACACTAATTGAAATACACAAGCGGTTCTTCAGTGTTGTTTAACCTATACATTATTAATATTAGAAGGGCTAGGTCTAAAGATTTTTAGAGAAATTAGAACTCAGGTGATAAAAGGTTTTAGAGATTGAATGTGCAAGCTCCAAATTAGAGCTGTCATAATCCTATGTATGAGCTGAATGCCAGCTCAGGTAGAGCTGATAACTATTATAAACACTTCTTTCTTCTGCATTCTGGCAACATGAGCCACCTGCTTTTAGGGCTTTTTTATCCACAAGATGGCAGCTCTGTTTGCACGGTCACCGCTTCTTGAAATATTCAACATGAAAATCATAACACGGTAATTTTTATTTATAACAGATATGCTTTTCTATCTCATGAAGAATTAAAAAAAAAAAATCCCCAAACCCCAATAGCTAAATATTAAATAATCACAATATCAAGGTAAAATTTGACAAAGTTTTTGCAGAAGTTTTGGGAGATCATACAAAGAATTTTTAACTTCACGTTTTATATTTAGAGATTTGAAAGAAATCTCAATTCAGATTCATATATTTCAAATGCTTCAATTTCTGGGCCATTAAACACAACATAACCTTTAACAGATTAAAGAGTATAAACATTCTACTGATAGTAAAGGAAATGTTCATATGCCTAAATGTAAGCTTAGTTTAATAGGTTTCCTCTACAGGTAATGATTTCTTAAATTCTTTTCAACATCCAAATTCATCATGAATGGAGCTGCTGGAAGTCCAGAGGAGGGCCATGAGGATAATCAGGGGGCTGGGGCACCATATGAAGGCAGGCTGAGAAAGTTGGGGCCATTCAGCCTGGAGAAGAGAAGGCAGCCTGGAGACCTCAGAGCAGCCTTCTAGTATCTAAAGGGGGCCTACAAGGATGGTGGGAAGGGACTCTTCATTAGGGATTGTAGTGGTAGGACAAGGGGTAAAGGTTTCAAACTTAAACAGGGGAAGTTTAGGTTAGGTATAAGCAAGAAGTTCTTTACTGTGAGTGTGGTGAGGCACTGGAATGGGTTGCTCAAGGAAGTTGTGAATGCTTCATCCCTGGCAGTGTTCAAGTCCGGGTTGGATGGAGTCTTGGATAACATGGTTTAGTGCAAGGTGTCCCTGCCCACGGCAGGGAGGCTGGAACTAGATGATCTTAAGGTCCTTTCCAACCCTAAGTATTCTATGATTCTGATTCTATGTTATTAACATCTAATAGATAACTTTATTTCTAAGGTAAAAAAGTACTGACATGATTATATGTCAGAATCAGCCCCACAAAAGGAATAACAGTTTGTGTCTTCTAAAATTTATAAAATGCAAAGAAACATACATAACCGACTCTAGCTGTTTTCAAGGGGATTGTTCAAATGACGATTAACAAGGGTCTTAATTTCAGATGCAGGACAAAGGTATATAATACATGAAAGCATTTTCTCCCTTAATGAAATCTAGTAAATTGAAATGAAGCGTTAACAAAACAATATATAATTTAACATGAAAATAGTTTGCCCATGGGATGGCCATTTTAAAGGAAATATTTTGCCTAGTGTAACGGTATGTGTGCAGTCTTTGGTGCTGCTTCTGAAGTGGAATCTTTGATCCCTCATAGAGTGGTGTCTCTGAGTTACCTCAACTTTACCACTGACCAAGACCTTTCACACATATAATTATAAATCAGTGTATAGAGCTTGTGGACTGTAGTAAATGCAAATAGACTGACGTGACTTAACTTATCATGAAAAATGAGATAAATTTTTTCTTAAGTACTGTGGGACAGGAGTTCATATGTGAATTGTTATCATGGATCAGCTAATGGGCAGTAAGTTATTAACAAGTCAACAAGGCAGTGATTCTTGGTGTAGGAGCACATACATGCTCTCACATTTTACATAATGAAAAGCACAATTTTGGGATCTGAAATTACAGAGAACAAGACCATGGTTGGTGAACTAGGTCACATCAGCATTGACTAAGTTGAGATGTGCAGCAGAAGGGAAGTAGGTGAAAAGGGTCTAAAGAAAAAAGTTGATATGATAGGAGTCTAAAGGTAATTGGAGGTGGTTTAGACATCTATGAAGATAGGAAAAGCTGCCTGAAGCATGACATGAGCCTGAACTCAGTTATCTCAAAGCAGATGACTCACTACAAATATACAGTCCCAGAGCGACTTGTTCATAGAGCCACACTGTAACAGCACACCACTAGTCTTGTTGAATTATCATAACAGAACTGCTGGTCTTTCATCTGAGAATGTCAAAATACATTAATATCATGAAGCTACATTTCCATTCCATAAACTAAACTGTGAAAAGAATGTTAGATGAAAAATGTTTCAAGTTTTTTTTGCATGTATCTGTATGAGGGTTCTATGTCAGGGTTTCCTGGATTCTGGTCTACATGTGACAGTCTATTTTAATGCACTTTTTTTTTTTTTTTTCTTAAATAAGATTAGAATACTGCAGTACAGGCACCTGGACTGAGAATTTACAACATCCTCAATAAAAAAATGCACACAAAGATTAATTTTTTGCAACACTGAAGATATGAATTTTCAGGTAAAATTTAAAGATGAACTTTTCAAAAAAGTCTTCATAGATTAGGAGGCTAAATCACTTTTTCACAAGTGACTTCAGCTGTAAGTTGCACATATCTAAGAACCGCTGAGCTAGCTGTGTAAGCATCAGAATCATCTTGAAGGAAAAGGTGCACTCATTGGGCCTCAGACCTACTACAGAGAGCAAGTGAAGTGCCTGTCCTGTATGCTCAGTTAAGAGCAATACGATGTTTGTTCAAAACAGAGCCTGTTTGAACTACTGTTACAAATCGGGAACTGTGTCAGCTGACTAACCTTCATTTGAGCATGACACAGACATAATTTTAAAAGATTAAAAAAAGAGGATTAAGACCACTGAAATATGGAAATATCTTCTACTGCTTTGATGATCACATTACTGCAGTATTTCAGCTAAAAAGTTCTGCTCACAAGCATCATGGTTTTAAATGGCTGCAATTTTTCTGTAATCGGAACCTTCAGACAATCATTTTACAGGTTCTGATTCCAGAGCTGGGCGATATTCATACACAAACTCTGAAGAACTTTAATTATTTGATCTCAGGGAGGATAATTCTAAGATATAAATGATAAGAATGTAATCACACAAAGTTTCTGCATAAAATAGGGGACCAAATAGTATTTTCATACTTTTTCAGATCCTTGCTTTAACACTAAGGTTCCATAATCACTCTGTAAATTCTTTATATTTTATTAATTTGTGTTTTGACTAATAAATGATTTCATTATGGACTTCTATATAAGCCACTTAATGTTTAAAAGTTAAAAAGTGAGTCAGTAACTACAAACATAAGAGAAGTTTCATAATCACTTCACACACAGGAATCAGAACATATCCTAAATTAACAAATATTAACTTCTGTTTTTAAAAGTATGAAATTTTGTTTTTATAACACTATCTCTGTTTGTAAGCTTTGGCAAAACCAGAATGATTAAAAGCACTTCTGGAAGCCGTGACTGCTGTGTTATATGCTTTGCCCAAGGTAAGTATCACAGGGGTAAAAGAATGAGTAAGACTATCCGAAAATAGATTTCTGAATACAAAATATTCATTTCAACATCTTGATCTGTAAGGCTGTCCTGGGGTAGCATTTAAACCAGTAGGCAAAGAGCAACTTTTATAGGTCCAAGTCTGAAATATTTGTCTTTGGAAACACCTATCATGATCACTACTAAACATCATACAAGCATGCTTCTCTTTAACTCATTTTCCACAGCTGGGTGTGGCAGGTACAAATTCACAGGGGAGACTAAAGGTACTGAATATCAACTCAAATTTGTGACACACATGAAAAGTGTATCACGTGACATATTTGTGGCCATGCTGCTGTACAACCCTTCGTTATTCACACAAGGATTAAACTTGTTCCTGAATGTCATCCTAACAAGATGACTTTTTCAGCAGTTCAGCAGCAAATTCATCAGAGGAAATTATTCAGAATAAATATGTCAGTGTTTGATGTTTTATCAGGAGATTTTTAAGCCAGTATAAAATGAAGAGCTTGTTTCTGCAGCTAGGATGACAATGTACAAAACTATGTCACACTATAAAGGCAAAGGTGACTGACTGAAATACAGTTCTATGCTGGCTGACCAAACAACATTTCTAACGTGCTAAATGTTAAGCTAAAACTGAATTGACAAATAACTAAATTTCTGTAATTCATACACAAAAAGGTTACTTCAAAATATGTATAGCAATATTTAATACAGCCATAACATTATTAAAAATATACACACTGAAACTATTAAAAAAATGAAAAAGGATACTAGACAAGGTAGTCATCTTCAGTGTTTATTGAATGGTCAGGGAGTAATAAAAGCAAGATGATGACCTTGAGAAGGATAACCTATTAAGTAACTTAGTCTTGAAGACACCTTCTTTATTCTGACGTTTTGAGAACAAGAAGTGGGAAAAGACAGCTTGCTATCAGCGATCTCTGATAGTGTTTGAACAGATGGATTTAGAAATGACAATGAATTCTACATATTTATATTTATATTTACATTGTTTTTATTTATATAAAAATTATATATCATGTATGATACATATAGTATAAGACAAATTTAAGCATAATTGAAAGTGCAATTTCTGATAGTAGTATTTAAAAAAATAGCAAAAAATACTATTAAAGCAAGTATACAATACTGTTCAGAGGACATTAGTAGTGATAGGACAGGAAGCAATAATTTTAAACTGAAAGACAGTAGATTTGGATTGTATATAAGCAACAAATTCTTTGCTGTGAGAGCAGTGAGACACTGGAACAGTGCCCAGAGAAGCTGCAGATGCCCTGTCATTGGAAGAGTTCAATGTCAGCTTGGATGAGGTTTTGAGCAACTTCGTCTCTTGAAAGATGCCCCTGCCCCCATGGCAGGGAGGTTGACTAGGTGATATTTGAAGCTTCCTCCCAACCCAAACCATTCTATGGTTCTATGACTCTGTGACAAAATTCTCTGCCAGCATAGGTGACATTTTGAATGTTGTAACACTGGGATACAATTTGTTTGTACTTTTAAAGGGTTAGCTTTTTTAGAAATAATATTCAGAAAAGCACATGCAGTTACATGTAGATTGAAAACTATACACAACATACAAAGCTAACAAATACTTTATTAAACACTGTCTATTAACATAATAGGTTTTAGAATACTTGCAGTAATTACAGTTGGTCAAACCGCTCTGCACAAGATGGTCAACTGAATATTAAGGGGATTTTTCAATTAACCTACTAGGTTAAATCTGTCTTGGTGCAAATCTGCCTTGGTTTAAATCTGCCTGGGTGATTTAAAATGGCAATGTTTTGCTATATATGAGATTCAGTTTTAGATTAACACACAAATTCAAGTGCCTACATGTGAGTTAGGTATCTTCTCTCACTTCATAATTGAGGCAGAGCTAATCACTGAAGTCACTGGAGCCTAGAAATAAGGCTTTAAACTAGATACCTATGGAAATATACGGATGTCTAAATATAGGAGTTTAATGCTATTTGAGGTGGCCAATAGTATCAAAAACATCAACATGTCAATGTAGTTGAAGTCTCCTTTCTAAGAAGTGACAGGTGGACACAGGAGTTACAGAAGACCTGCACCCTCCTTGTCCAAGGTCTGCAGGCCAGGCAGGTTACTGAAAGCAGCCGAGATAGCAGAACGTTCCTGTGTTCAAACAAGTAAAAAATTACTTTAGTGATTCTTCAGACCAGTGGGAAAGTTTAATAACAAAATATGGTCATTAAACAGTAAAATATTGTTTAAATACTTTAACAATATTCACTTGTTTAAATATAGGCAGCTATATTTGATGCTTGCTATTTTAGATCCATACAACCCAGGCCCAGATGGCAGAGGTCTCCACTGATCTTATGACTTTCCTACCATCCCTGTGCAGATGTCTCCAATATCCTAGGCTATCATCTCAAATGGCACTGGAAGATTCATCAGTTGATTTAAATCTTGTTTACTGAAGTGAAATACCACCTTTTCAATGTTACTTATGATTCCTTGTTTCTTAGATGTTACTTCCTAAAATAAGCACTTACTTCCTTTAGTCCATCCTTACACTGTGAGTAGAAATCTTGTTCCACCCGCTATATATATTTCAATACATACTTTCCACTTATGATCCATTCCAAACACAGAATAAACAATGCAAATATGTGATGAACCTCCACTAAGCAAGTGAGTCTTAGCCTTATATCTAAGGACCCCAGATTTTGTCTGATGTTCTAAAAAATAAGGACCTTAAACATGGGTCATCCTTCAATAATATCTTTCTTACACTGTTGGGAAAACAATACAGGGAAAACAGCCCTTAACAAACAATGGGTCTGTGAACTATAGTTCCTATAAGGACTTGAACTAATAAATTAGTTTCTGCATTGCTTTTTAAATATATTAAAAAAGTAATATTATTAGTAAACTCAATAGAATGAATCACTACATTTAGTGAATTGGAAGAGGGAATGAAGGAGGTGAATGTCAGCACACTTTTTTATACTGTCTGGATCTGTTACTCTATGTAATGCTATATGCCACCTGACTAAAAGGCAATTAAAAAAATCCTTTGCAAAGAATGTGCATTTTACTTCTTTTCATTTTTGACACAGACTTGAAAAATACACTGCTAACAAAAATAATCCCAGTCATTGTAATTCTAGATAGTGTGAGCATAAATTCCATATAGATCTTGAACTTGTATATGAAGCACAGGAAGAACGGTAATCAATAGAAGGCTTTATTCTCTCAATATTACCTCAGATGCAACAAGGGAGAAAAAAAAATAGTGTATTGCTGCTTTTGGCAGTAGGATTGTGAGAGTATGTGCCCTTTCTGAGGTGGGACTTTTCCATAATATGATTACTTTGAACCATGAGGCTGAGACTGTGATATATCAGCATTTCATTTTGTAAAACAAACATTAAAATATATTTTTATTCATTGAAGCGGACATTGAGACATCTGGAGCAGAGTGTTTGTTGATTCATTCTGCATAAAACTGAAGTCCAATGTCCTGAGAAGAAAAATCTGTGAGAAATACCAACATGACAACATATATGTTGCATCCTACAATGGACCATTGCCATAGGTATTTCTCTCATGTTGCTTATTTCTGAAAGCAAGATCAATAAGTTGCTTGTTTGGTTGGTTGGTTTTTTGTATTATTACCTTTTAGCACAATATCTCACTGCAGCTGCAAATTTTTAACATGTTTTTTGTTTCTATGAAATAATGCAATTTATTTTAATAGTAAACTATTTGAATATTATTTCTATTTTGTTCTTCTTGTAATTAGTTAATTAGTTTTATTTCTGTTTGTTTGTTTCTTTGTTTGTTGGTACAAAAATTTATATACATCCCTGTAGGAAAATAACTGAGTTTGGGGAAAAATGAAGAAATATGATTTCACAAAGCCCAGCTCAGAGACTGCATTGTC
>WYDI02005101.1:0-13449 GCA_009867235.2 Psittacus erithacus | reverse complement strand
TGCGGCCTAGCATTTGGTCTGCTTGTACAACTGCTCCAGAGAGCCATGCCCTTTCTCATCAAGCCATTCCTCAACACTTGGGGAGCTGCTGACCTCTACAGTGCCCTGCCATGTGCAGGGCATGAAGAACAAGACCCTCCTGAAAAGCAGCTGTCCACCATCAACCCATGTCCAGCATCTCCACACCAGTTTTGTAGTAGAAGAGGCACATGTGCAGTGCAGTAAAACCAAGCAAAGGAGAAGGGGAGTCACTGCTCCGAAATGGCCAAGGTAGCGGATGAAACACCCCATTCCCAGGACTGCCGCTCACTCCTGACAAGCAAGTAGTTCTCGAAGCAGGAAACAAGCATGGGAAAGATATTGCTCAGAACACAATGAAAAGGGTTGGAGACATCTCACATCTGAGGCAGCAAGTGCATGTGCCCTTCCACCAGTGGTGTTCAAATCTGTGCATGCACAGCTACCTCATTAACTATCCAGGGAAAAAAGCTGGATCCCATCATAGGCCAGTGTCACACTTGAAGAAGGATGGCTAAGAGCATCTTTCCCAGATTGGCAGAGCCATACAAAGAAGTGCCACAGAGCCAGAAGATGGCAGGAAAATCCTTTGGCTCCAGCCTGCACTGGGCAGGATATACACTGTCACCCACGTGTGCTTGTCCAGCCTCTTCTCAAAGGAGATTTCACAGCACAGACAGTCCATGTTGGTGTTCCACTGCCATGACTGATAATCTGTAATGGGTTATCTAGTAATGGATTGTATTTATGGATGAATTAAGAAAGTTACAGATTAATTAAATGCCCTTACTCACCTCTTCTCTTTCTCATCCCATACCAAGTAGAATGAGGCTGGATAACAAGTGAAACAGGAAAAAATTACTCTTGGTCTTTTATTACTGCTTATCTTGAGCAAAGCCTTTTGTAAATGATTTTGAAGGACACCTGTGCATAGAATCACAGTATATCTCAAGTTGGAAGGTAACTATAAGAATCGTTGAGTCCAACACCCTGCTCCTTGCAGGACTACATAGCACTAAACCATACAATCAGGAGGATCGTCCAGATGCTTCTTGAGCTCATACAGAATTGGTGCTGTAGGGAGCCTGTTCCAGCAATCAACCACACTTTCAGTGAAGAAACTCATCTTAGTGTCCAATCTGAACTTCCACTGACACAGCTTCATTCCACCTCCTTGTGCCCTATTACTGGTCACCAGAGAGAGGAGATCATCATCTCCAGCTTCACTGCCTCACTTGAGGCAGTTGAAAGCACTCCTCAGTCTTCACTTCTCTAAGCTGAGCAAACCAAACTACCTCAGCAGCTCCTCCTAAGTCTGGCCCTCAAGGTCTTTCAACTCCTCTGGAAACACTCTAAGAGTCTGATGTCCTTAAACTGAGGTGCCTCAAAACTGCAGCCAGTGAGGTAGGACTGCATCCGTGCAGTGCAGAGTGAGACCATCACCTTCCTTTACTGGCAAGCAATGCTATGCTTGATGTAGGACTATCAAACAATATTGCCCAATTTAGCCTCACAGATTTTTAACCTTGTTCCAGCATTGATTTAAATGGCGGTAGCACTCTGACAAAGCTTCTGTGAATGCTATAAAGTATAAGAGTTTTAGACAGCAAAACAAAATATCTAGCACTCCTTTGTCTTCACAAGAAGAAAGAAAAAGCAAGGATTTTATAGATTTACATTCCCAAAACTCAGACAAAAACAAACCTCCATGAAAAAATCTCAGAAAGATATCTTCAGTAAGATTCCACATGGGGAATTAAAAATCTGACAACCTGCCAGGAGTTGCAGTGCACATGTTTTTTTATGCTGCTGAAGAATGCCTATTGCTTAAGTTTTTATCAAGGGACTAGATCCTCCTTGAAGGAATGAACAATCTCTAAAGCAGTATTACACAGCGCACCAGAAAGGCCAAGGTTTGACATCAGTGCAGAAGAGTAAAAGGAGAATGATTCCAGTCACTGAGCTCCTCAAGCTTTACATCGTCAAGTATGACAATCTACCATTCACACAACAGAGGACTTCCCTATGGCTTTTCACATGAAATAAACACTAGGGTATGATGTAGAGGAACAGCCTTCTCCCTGAGCTGCTGATGTTGGTTGAAGGAAGGTGCATGTGATCCATATCCCAGCTTCTCGTGCAGAAACGAACCTTGCAATCACCAGTTAATGTCAAAAAAATAAACAGAGGAGTCTTTTAATGACCTTAGTCAAATAAAGGGGTAGTCCACAGGGACAGTACCCTGCAGTGTCTCTCAAAATGGTCAGAGGATGCAGCCTTTTTTAGCCCTATCCACTCGGCCACATACCCCCCTTTCCCTTTCCCCATTGGCTAAGGCAGTCAGGAGGTACAGACTTCACAATATGCCTAACTACATGTTCCTACTTAGTATGTACCCTCTTTACTTCATGGTCTTAAACTTTGCAGCTTTGTAACATTTTGTTATTTGCAGATGACACTCTTTGTGAAGGCACACCTGTCTCTGCTCTTGTGCTGTTTGCTGATTACACAATTTCCTTAACCTATGTAAAGATATCCTCATTCCCTGTTTTCCCAGCTTCTCTAATCTATTTATAAAGATATCCTCCTTTCCTGTCTTCCCAGATTCTTCCCAGACATTCCCCTTCTCTGTTTTCATTCCAATCCTTCCTTTTGTTTTCTTCATAATTGTCTTTTCAAGTCCTTGCTATAATTTGCTTAATCTTATCTGTTTTTGGTTTGTTGTGTTTGGTTTTTTTTTTTGTTTTTTTTTTTTGTGTGTGGTTTTTTTTGTGTGTGGTTTTTTTGGTTTTTTTTTTTTCCTATGAGCTTTAGGAATACCTGCAAGAACATCA
This sequence comes from Psittacus erithacus, assembly GCA_009867235.2. Classification (NCBI taxonomy): domain Eukaryota; kingdom Metazoa; phylum Chordata; class Aves; order Psittaciformes; family Psittacidae; genus Psittacus; species Psittacus erithacus. The sequence continues at coordinate 10,597 of WYDI02005101.1, read as the reverse complement.
TCTCGTGGCCTTAACTAGCAGTTTCGGGATCATTAGGTATTGCTACTACTGGCATTCCTTTAACCGCATGCTGGATAAGCTGCAGGAAACAAGGTATCACACATGATGCAAAAATCAAAGACTTTACTGCACAGAGAAAGAGGAATTACATTGTTTTTACCCACAGTTCTCCTAGTAACCCCGAGAACATATCCCAGTCTTATCCTTTAGACGTCTGGATGGGCGCGTGGGCTAGTTTTCTTATTTCTTTTGTGATTTGTTTCACTACTTTCCCATTATCACCTATCTACAAACAACTGTTTGGCCTATTTAATTTCCCACAAAGTCCCCCTTCTTCTGCTAATAAATAATCTAGGGCCATTTTGTGTTGAAAATTGCATTTCTTATTTGGGTAGCTTGGTCTGCTAACAAGTCGAGGGCATCTGTTGCCTGGTTAGTTATGATTTCCAGAATAGCTTGCAACCTGATTATCCTGTTTAAATTATATATTGGTTCTCTTGCCTCCGATATTATTTCATTTGGGTTCCGAGCGGCCAGACCATAATGCTGTATCATCCTTTTCTGTGGCCATTAATATTTTTTCCCATTTTTGGGTGCTATTTCTAAGTATGGAAGTATCAACAGACCAATTTTCTCTTATCAAATGATCATATACTCTGATTCCTAAATTATTTCCCTGGATTTGTGCTATTAAGAAAAGTAAAGGCCTAATATATACTACATAACATATTCCTGACCAATTTTCGGTAATTTCTGATATGCATCTTGGCCACAAATCCAACAATGACCATTAAAGGCCCAAGTTCTGTTGGGGTAGAGACCATTCCAGGTCCTTTCATCTCCTGTGGGAGTATCATAATACAGGATACTGTTATGTCCAAGGGCAATTCTTACTATAATATAGCAGCTGGTCTGCTCATAAGACCATCTCCATGCTCCTACAGGTGGTTGTCATTAAATGTAACTACAATCTGTCCAATTAGTACTGGACTAGAATTTCTGAAAGTAAGTTCTGGTTCCCTTTGAATGCTGCTATGTCCATCAGAATACCCAAGGTACATGTTTCATCTGTGGTGTGGGCTTGCTGGCAGGTTTGAATTGCAGACTTAAATGAGCAGTCTGCACTAACTTGTTTATGTCCTTTTCCTCTGAAGTCATTATATGAACATTTTACCCAGCGGTTATTAGAAAGTCGGGCATGCATCCATTCCACTTTTCTTGATATTTAAAGCAATTGAGTGGTGGGCAAGACTCCATTAAAGTCATTCCCAGGACAGAATGTCCATTTACAAGTACTTTTGCCTATGTCTGCTCCTCCTTTCTTTGGTCTGTTTAAACAATAAGTCTCCTTCTCAGAGAATCAGAGTCACCACGGACTCCCTTCTGCAGCCTACAATTCAGTCCCACTAAGAACTGTACTTATATTGCTTACTCACCATTTATGTTGGATCAGTCTGGCCACCCATGGCCCATCTTCAGACTCTCTGGGACTTCCACAGACCCAGCAATTGCTAACATTAAACATTTTCACTTTCTCTCCCCCCAAGGTTAAAAATCGTTTTTTCCATTCCAGCCCTTTATCTTACTAGCCACAGAAAAAGACCACAAACATCAGCCAGGGTATTACCTCGAGCTTCTGTTACTGATTGGGTCCACCTCTGCAGAGCATTAACCATGGCCTTCCATCCTTCTCCTTCAGTTGAGAGGTCCAGTCTTCTAGGGCTTTGGAAATCTTGAGTTGAGTATGCTGGGTTCACTTGTGTTCGGCTATCTTAACTGCTGTTTCTATGATTAGCAACACTTGATACGGTCCACACCACCTTGCCACTAACTGTGCTTCTTTCCGCTCCTTGACCAAGACCCAGTCTCTGGGCTGGATGCTGCGGACAGCAAAGCCTAAAGGCAGGGGCTATGCTAGCTGAGCTTCCTGTTGAAGAGATTTCACAAAAGACATTTTCTGGACACATAATGTTTTAGATACACACCACTTATTTCTATTTCCCCACTGCATCAAGAGTTAACAAGGTAAGGAATTCCAAACATTAATTAAAAGGGGGATAGTTGAATAACACCTCTAGGTCTTGCTCTCATTCTAAACAAAGCTAGTGGTAAGATTCATGTCCACAGCATTTTAGTTTCTAAGACCAATTTCAACAGATGTTTCTTGATTTCCCCATTCATTTTCTCTACTGGCCTGATCGCTGAGGGTGCCAACAGGTCTTTAAGTCCCATTGTATCCCTAAAGATGCCATAACCACCTGAAGAATTTTTCCTGTAAAATGAGTTATTACATCTATTATTCCATGTCTTGGCATTATTTGTTGAAAAAATACTTTAATAACTGACCCAGTAGTTGCTGAAGTGGCCAGAAATGCTTCTGACCACCCTGTTAGCTGTCATACTATTACCAAAAGATATTTGAGCCTTCTGGCTCAAGGCATTTCAGTAAAATCCACCTGATACCTTTGGAATGGACATGCAGCCCAGGTTCGCCCTGCCCTGCCAACTTTTTTTGTAACCTTGCTCTTTGCTTTGGCACAAATCAAGCAACCTTAAATAGATTGTTTTGCTAGAACAAGAGGACCCAAGGCAGGATACATTTTAAGGCAGGCTTCTGCCAATCCTTGGGAGCCCCAAAGGCTCCCTTCATGAAGTTGTTTCAATATTTGCAGTGCCAAAGCCTTTCGTACATATTGTTTAAACTAATTGTCCCCCCTTTCTTCTGCCCCATTATTTTTAATTATTTCCAGCTCTTCTGGTAGAAAAGACATTTTCTCTGGCAGCAGTTGAGTCACTGGGAGCAAAGGGAGGATTTTAGGCACTTCAGGCAAAAGTGCCACTTTCTGAACTTCTTCATCTGCTGGCTGAGTACCTATTGTTACTTCTGAATATCCTGCCTGATGTCCCATAATAGGTTCTATTGCCACCTTTATTTTTTTGGCAAATTCACCACCTCCAATAGGCAAGTAACTAAACCCCCACGAGCTAAAGTGTTTCCTCTGCAGGTTAATAAACCTCTTTCTTCCCACAGTTTTCCAAACACATGCACTATCCCATATGCATACTTTGAATCTTCAAATATGTTTACCACTTTAATATATATATATACATATATATATATACACAAACAATTCATGGGCTTTTACTAAGGCATACAATTCTGTGGTCTGTGCTGACCATGCGGATAGTAACTTCTCTCCCTCTTGTAGTTTTCTTCCTTTTCCTACAGGATATTCTGTAAATTGTTTTCTTTCCATTACTATTGAAGATCCATCAATAAGCACATATTCCTCATAAGCACATTTTCCTCATTTGGCCATGGAGTATCCCAGAAATCTTCCCTACCTCAGGTCTGGGGATCTATTACTTGAATACAGTGACAAGTTTCCCCCAGGTCTCCTCCCTCAGGACCCGTTAAATAGGAGGCTGGGCTAAACTTTTCCCTGCTTCTTAATTCTAAATCCTCCTGTTCCATTAAACAAGTTTCATATTGTAATAACCTTGTGCTGGTTATCCATTTAGAAGCTCTTTCAGTCAACAAAGCCTTAATTGGATGTGGGACATTAACAATAGGAGATCCTCCTGCCATCAGTTTTCAGGCCTCAGTACCATTGAAGCTGTGGCTACACAATTCTGTAAACAATCAGGCCACCCCCTAGCCCCTAACATTTTTGAAAAATAAACTACTGGCCTCTGAGTATGCCCATGTCTTGCACTAAAATTCCTTTAGCATGGTCTTGGTTAACATCCGCATGTAATTCAAACTCTTTTACCCGGACGGAAAGGGCAGAGCAGGAGCCTCAGTTAGCCTGTTTTTCAATGTTTTAAAGGTCTGCTTTCCCTCAGGTGTTCCAACCACCACACTGGGGCCATCTTGCGTTAAGAAGTCATGCAGGAGTAGAGCTAAAACAGAAAAATCTTCAATCCAGGTTCTGCAATATCCCACTAGTTCTAGAATTATCACAACTCCTTTTTAGTCTTGGGTAATGGTACTTCTAAAATTCCTTGGACCCTTTCAGGGTCAATACACCACAAGCCTTCAGTTAATTCATGTCCCAGATATTTAACCATTTTCTCTACTACTTGTGCTTTCTTTTTCATACTCTAAGACCCATTTTAGCTAGAAAATCAAGCAATGTCACAGTGTCTTCCTCAACCGTTTCCTCTTATTCTCCTGATAGCAGTAAAACATCCACATGCAATAACATAATCCATGGGAGAAGAGTATATTCCTGCAATGTTTTCTGCAAGGCCTGCCCAGACAGGACCAGTACCTCCGGATATCCCTGTAGAAGAATCATCCATGTCAATTGCTGCTTTACTACTTTCTGTTCTTCCTTTCGATCCCATTCAAAGGCAAAATACAGTTCACAGTCCTCTGTAAGTGGGCATCCTCAAAAAGCACCTTTTAAATCATGTGCTGAATAGTAGTGGTGTGAGGAGGAAATCTGGCTCAGGATGGCATAAAGATCTGGGACTGTGGGGTGCCTTGGTTTAACAATTTCATTTATTATTCTCAAGTCTTGCACCATTTTGTTGGTTCCATACAGTTGCTTAACTGGTAGGGTAGAAATATTATAAGGGGACATACAGGGCTCTAATAAGCTCATCTTAAGTAAAGATTCAATAAGTCGCAGCCCATTTCTTCCTTCTTTTAAAACAGAGTATTGTTAGGCACTACTTGACCAGATTGTTTCAGAGTAATTTGTATCAGCTCCATTGCTAATTTTCCATCATTTCCCGGTACTGCCAATACTTCTGGATTTACCCGGGCATAAGCAGATAATTTGCACAAGGTTATAACTGTGTATCCTCCTGCCTTTTTCTTTTCAATGTTAATTTGAATTCTTAATTTAGCCATTAATTCTCTCCATAACAAATTGCAGTTACAGTTTGGAATGAACAAAAATTCACACATTTCATATTTGCCTCCCGCACCTGCTAATAGTGGTTGGAGGAACAGTACTTTCTCATTTTTTCCACTTATTCATTGGATAATTTGAGATCCTTTTGACAGTTGTCCCCACTTTGGAACAAAATGCAGGGTTGTTTAAGAGGATCCTTTATACACCAGGAAGTGCACCTCCTTCCAGTCTGGACTCACCCTGCATATTGACAGGGGATCCAGTGTGCTGGGTCTCTGGGGAGCCCCTCACATCCCTAGCACTCCATTTCCATCAGTTGGTGAATCCCTTCCTCATTAGGGTCCACTTTTCTCTGCAGACACTCTCTCTTCCAATGACTTTCCTTTTTGCAGATTGCACACTGATTCCTTTCTAATTAATACCTCATTTGGCCACCTTCTACTGAAGGGGATACATTTTTAACAAATTCTGATGGCCACCCCCTTCCCTTGGGCCCTGAGGCCCTTTGCATTTTCCCTCCTGGAGATTGCAGCAATTGAGCCACCGCTTTTGCTTTTATTTTCGCCTTTTCTTCACCTCTTCACACGTATATGTGCTGAGCTGCCCTAACTCCTCTAGGGGCTTATCCCAATACCCTTCATCCTCCTGTACCCTTTATCTTACATCCGGCCATGATCTAGTAACAAATTGCACTTTAAATATTGCACCAAAGGCTGACCCTTCAGAGTCTAACCCCCCTTGTTTTCGCATTGCATCCCTAGTTCATTCCAGCCAGTGAGAGGGGCTCTCATCTTTTTCCTGTTCTAGAGACATGGCCCTAGATATGTTATTAGTTCTAGGGACCACTGTGTTAACTGCCCTAATTAGATAAGCTTGATAATTTGAAGATGGGACAAACTGACTTGATTATTATGGTCCCACTGCGGTATCTTTGGGGTATATCGTTGGGGTATTTCATCATCCACTAGAGGCGCATTTTGCCCTCTGCCTCCTGCCACCTGTGGATGTTCATCTTCCCATAGCTGATAGGCTTTTTGCAAGATCATCCATTTTATTTGCACCCTGAAAAAAAATCCTAATAGAAAATCCCAGTTCTCTAGGTAATCTGCATTTCCTAGATAACCATTATTTTCTTGATTACTTTCAGGGGAATTTTGAGGTCATCCCAATACCTTAACATTCTTTCCAACGGTCTTAACAGGGGTATTTCAGGATTGTCATCCCAACAGCCAGTTTTCCCTCCTGACCCTCTTTTACTACTCTCCCTGGATGTCCTTTCCTGTTTACTCCCTGAAGTTCCCGTGTGCTCACCAGTGAGGTTTTCAGTGTCTCCTTCTTATGAATTTCTTCATGGACCTTTCATGCCTGCTGCTTGTCTGTCTCTGGGCAGTCTTGGACACCCAATCAATCTCCCTGTGCAGGCTGATGCCGAAGGGAGCTGATCACCAAATTGCATAAGGCTGTTTCATGTCAGTCAGGGAGAAGACTTCTGCTAACTACAGGGAGTGCTGAATCACAAGCAGATGTGTCAGGCACTAGGATTTTACCTTTTCTGGCTAAGGCTGAATCTGGGAAGGTTAAGCTGAATGTCAGCCTTTCTTAGTGACTGGGTCTCTCCCAACCAATGTACAGAACAATGCCACAACCTTACGCTGTTACTGATGACAGCGAGAGCACAGCAGTGAACTGCGGAGGAATAAATTAAAACTCTTCCACATAAGACTAAAAAGTCAAGCGGTAAACTCATAGCTTAATCCTCTCTCTTCCACAAAACCAGTCTGTCAGCCACAGTTTCAGAGTCCTTTTGCTTTTGTGATAGAACAGCAGTTGGTCTTTTGGCATTTGCCAAAATGATATTTATAGCCTCTACCCCCTCCTCAGAAATTAGGTCTTCATTTACAACAAAAAATACTCTGACTGTGCCTGTGGTAATAAACAGGGTTTCCTGCATTATTAATGTCTCCTTCAAACAGATTGCCTCAATTACCATATAACAGCTAAGGCCAGGAGGGGCAGCAGTAGTATTCATATAGATTACACACCACAGATTTCTTCTTCATTCCCTTATACTTACAATGGAATGTATTCCCTCATACTTACATACCCTTCACTACAACTTCATGATTGTAGAGTTTTTCCTGTATTAATCCTAAATTTGTACGTTTTAATTTGAACTTAAAAAACAAACAAACAAACAAAACAGCACATCAGAAAAAGAGAAGAAGAGATATAAGCAAATAGCTTCATTTAAAAATAATAATAAAAAAGGATAACGGAGGCAAGCTGGAAATAAAACTTTGTGCTGGACAGTGTTATTTAAAAAGTCTTAAGAGAGCAAAACCTGTTAATCTGGCCGCAAATTTCAGTGAATCTGAATAGTAAATAAGCTTTAGATAACTCTAATTATGAAGATGCTTCAAATGCCTCTGCTGCAGCTGCCAAAACACCTTCTATAGCTCTATTCTGTGACAACATTTTTATCAAGAATTTGAAATGAATAGCATCATTTCAACAGACTGACTTCAATGTTCATATGGCTATATTTAAACAGATTTTGTCAAGCTTCATTCCTACAGAAAGTCAAGAATACTACAGACTTCTCAATGAAAAAAAGGAACACATTAAAAAACTCATAATCATGGCAGAAATTCAAGACCCTTTCATTAAAAGATACATGGTCAACAAAAATCCGCTGAGATAAAAGCACACAGGCATATTTTTGTAAGTCTTGGCCTAAAAAGTATCGGCCAGGTTAAAGTAGTATAACTGAATGCACTTGAAACAAAGGTCAATGCAAAAAACAATCTGGGCAACTGGGGCCAGTTCCATACTCCATCCACCCAGAGGTTAAACCACCTCTTTATGCAGGTGCTTACTAGCAAAACATACATGCAAATCTGTACTCAGAATTTAATACCCACTCATTATGTAGAATACTAACATCTGTGGTTTCTTCCCTTCTTCTTTTTCTTGCCTTGTACCAGGTGATTAGGAAATCACACGTATCGAGAACAATGAAAATGAATTCCAAGTTCTTCCTGTCTCAACAGTATTTCAGCAGCTATGATGAGACCATGCTTCCTTTGCACACAACATTAGAAGGTTTTAGTTTGATATTTTTAGATAATACAATATAGTTTACAAAGGTGAAAGTGATACAGTAGCATTTTTCAAAAAATGAATGAATTACTGAAAGCTATGCATTACCAACACTGACAATTTCACTGTTTAACCTTTCACTAGGCAGTTACTTGTTTCTGCCCATGGCAGGGGAGGTGGAACTGGATGATGTTTAAGGTCCCTTCCAACCCAAACCATTCTTTGCTTCTCTGAAAATGCTTTGGAATAACACCGTGACATCTACCATCTGCTGCATGAACTCCTGCCATGGTCTAAAGAGAGCACCCTTCCCCTAAAACGCTCCAGAATTTTAGCAGCACATGCATCTTTTCCTATCCCTGTATATTTCAAAATCTATGAAGTGACATTGTGTGACTCCTAATTAGCTTTGACAAGGCTAAATTTTCATTTCTTTTCATATGGGATTTGACTACTATTAGACCTGCTGTAACAGGAAAACCAACTCAATCATAGTGACACTTCACCTGGGTTTAACCCCAGCCAAAAACTAAGCCCCACAGAGCTGCTCACTCACTCTCCTCCAGTGGGATGAGGGAGAGAATCAGTGAGAAAACTCATGGGTTGAGATAAATATATTTTAATAGCGAAAGCAAAAGCTGTGCACACAAGCAAATTAAAACAAGCAACTCATTCACCATTGCCCATGGGCAGGCATGTGTTCAGCCATCCCCAAGAGAGCAGGGCTCCATCACACATTATGATTACTTGGAAAGACAGACACCATCACTCTGAATGTTTCCTATTTCCTTCCTTCCTCAACATTATATGCCGATGCCATATGGTGTGGGATATCCCTTTGGCCAGTTGGGGTCAGCTGTCCTGGCTAACTCCTGACTCCTTCTGCACCCCCAGACTTCTTGCAGAGGGGTGGTGGGAGAAGCAGAAAAGGCCTTGACTATGTGTAAGCACTGCTCAGCAATAACGAAAACATCTCTGTATTATCCACACTGTTCCCAACACAAATCCAAAACACAGCCCCATATCCAACTACTATGAAGAAAATTAATTTGACTTCAGACAAAACCAGCACATGTTTTTATTACATTTGTGTTGGTTGTTTTTTTCACTTGCTTTGAAATTGTTGTGCCAACTGAGTTATCTACAGGGCTTTAGAAAAGAAGAGACGGGGAAGTTTTCAATGTGTTCTATTTCCTCTGCTTTTAGAGGGTCCTCGTTAATTTCTTTCTCTATTACACTAAGTGAAGACAGTAAATAAAATCAAGCTTCTAAAAAAATTCCTTATTATACTTAAACAAAACATACTTTCTGGAATGTAAATTCATGGTAAATTGGGGAGCTAGTTATTTAACCACAAGCTTTATTAATTATCACAAGACAGCTAACTAAGGGCAGAAAGCAGGAAATGGAACTTTCCAGGCTTCACTTTGAAGATTTTTCTCCTAATATTGTACAAAACAAATTAGATCCTTCTAATAGAAACAGATATAGACTCTTGACTACAGTAACCTCATTGTGCTGTGTTTTCAAGAAAGCTTGTCAGCAGCTGTCTGATCAACTCTGATCTTGCTTCCTACTCTAAACATCAAAGATGCTTTTTGTGGCTTACCATAAAAATAAGCATCAGACACCAGCATGGGCTTTTTCTGGTTGTTGTCTTCTGAGGATAGCAAACTACGGAAATACTGTCTGCAGAAGTGCTAGAAGAGGTCCAGTTTCTGCTTACTCTGTTCCAAAACCCTTCTTTGCTCCTCTTGTTTCTCTTGCCAAAGTTGTGCTATTTCGTCTATTGGACAGGCAAATCTATCTCAAAACCCATATAGTGGCTTGAGTGCCAAACTTGGAAGTTTAATATTAGAAAGCCAGCACCAGTCCACCTTTGTTTTCACATATAATATCTGATCTTCAACAGACCACAACAATGCAATGGCTGTATGGATTTTGTATCAAACTCTGTACTCAGTTACATTGGCAATGTTCATGATCTTAATCCACCAACATCACAGGGTAATGCTGATGAGAACAGAATACTTTCCACAGCAAACACCATTTTTAGAATTTCTGAAAGCCTCACAGCTTCCTTGAATGTCCCTTTACCAAAGAATAATTTTACTCTTATGCTTGATTTAGGCAATAGTCCCAGTCCCTACTGCTGACATTCAATTCAGCTCTCAGAGAAGTCAATTAGAAACCTACTTTAGCTACAATAGAACTGTATCTCTGTTCAAAAGTCTATCTGCATATAGTTGTCTAGGATGTGACATGCCTTCTCTGCAGACACTGTGAAGACATCAAGGCCACCTATCTATGTGCAGAACCTTTAGAACAATACAAAATCTAATATCATCAGGTTGTTCTCAAAGTAATAGGAAAGTTGACAGCATTATAGAACATCAAAAGTTCTTTAAAATTATTAATGCTATGTTGCCCTGGGCTCAGCAGTAGCAGTCATTTTTCCCCTTCTCAGTAGCTGGTGCAGTGCTGTGTTTGTGACTTTCAGCCTGGGAACAGCGCTGATTACACTGCTGGTTTTAGTTATTGCCCAGTAATGTTTAGTCTGACCAAAGACTTTCTGAGCCTCATGCTCTGCCAGGGAGGAGGGGAAGCTGGGAGGAAGCAGAGACAGGACACCT
>WYDI02005100.1:25329-48662 GCA_009867235.2 Psittacus erithacus | reverse complement strand
AAATAATCTGAGATCGCTGCGCTCTGCTATGTATAGTACATATAGGTGAGTGAGGGCAGCGAGGGTCCCGGCGCTAGGCGCAGCTGCCCATGGCCTTCACCAGCGAGCTCTCGGGCAGCTGCCTGAAGATACCCCGCAGAGTCTCCAGCTCCCGGGTGAGCTGCTCCACCCGCTTGCGCAGCCGCTCGTTGTCGGTGGTGAGCTCCAGCACCTTCTGCTGCGTTTCCACGTTGCGCTGCTTGGCCTTGTCGCGGCTCTTGCGCACCGCGATGTTGTTGCGCTCCCGGCGCACCCGGTACTCGTTGCTGTTCTTGTCCACTGTCTTTTTCGATTTGCTCCGGTGGTCCGTGGGCATCATCTTGAGGGAGCCGGAGGCGGGCAGGCCGCCAGGGGGGTGCGGGTGGTGCGGATGGTGCGGGCTAGGCACGGGCGTGGGGGGCGGCGTGGGGTGCCCGGGCTGGAGGTGCATGGTGGTCTGAGCGCAGTGAGCTATCTGGTACTGCAGGTGGGAAGGGTGCTGCTGCGGAGCGTGGTGGGGGTACAGAGCCGACAGGGCCGCCGACTTGACCTCCTCCTCTTCGCGGGGCTCCTGCTTAATCACCAGCGGCCGCAAGCCGGGCGCGGCGATGCGCTCGTACAGGGGATCGAGCTTGCCGTCCATGTAGCCGGCCACGCAGCCGAAGAGCGGCTGCTGGTGGTGCTGCTGCTGGTGCCCCGGCGCCGAGGCGGCTGCGCCGGCCCCATGCATACTGTGGAAGTCGAAATCCCCGGCCAGGATAGCCTTGGCTTTCTCCTGCTGCTTGCTGTGCTGGAAGAGGTCGGCCAGGAACTCGTCGTTGAAGGCGGCGGGGTCGATGTAGGCGCTGATGTCGATGGAGTTTTCGTTCTCGCAGATGTCGCCGAGCTCCGCGCCACCCGCAGCAGGTGCCACCGCCGAGGGAGCCTCTCTGTAGCTGTAGGCGCTGCCGGGCAGGGGAGTCTGGAGCTGGTGGTGCTGGCCGCTGCTCATCGGGGGCCGGGAATCGACCTCGTAGAAGTTGGCTTGCTCCATGAAGCACCTACAATCTGCTGGGCATGGTGAAGGGCTCCTGCAATCCAGGTTTCGGACGGGGCGGCGGAGGCGGCAACGGCGGCTTTTCTACCAATCCCGCGGCACCCCGGAGGGGAAAGACTGCGCTGCACGGTGCGTTCCTGCGGCGAACGGCACCGCTGTTGCCCAGCCCGGCACTGCTCGGTACGGCGCGCCTGGAGCCTGATTGCCGCCCCAGCCCGTCAGAGCCCTGCTCGCTCGCTTGCCTGCCTGCCCTGTTGCTAGTGGGCTGCCGCGGTCCTGCGTGCCGTATATATACACGCCCGCAGCAGGACCAGGGATCGCCCTCTAGTGTCCTGCTGGGAACCTCCTGCTGGGAACCTTTGACCACCGCGCTGCCGGGACTTAGCGCCGTGGCCGGGCAGAGCCGCCTTCTAAGGAGAGCGGGGAGAGCCTCCCGCACCCCCTCCACTCCCGCCGCCCAGAGCTTGGCGGGCGCTGCGCGCTGGGCTCCGCCCGCCGAGGAGGCTCCGCGCTGATAAGGGGCCCCAGGAAACGTCGCGGGGACTTTGAGCCCTCCCTGCCCGGGTCTGCTCCGCTGGGCAGAGCGGCCGAAGGCGGCGGGTACATTTCCACCGCCCGCCCCAGCGGCTCCCCCGCCGCACCGCAGGGGAAGTCTCTAGGTTCACCGTCACCCGCGCGGTCTTGAAAATATTTGGCCAGGCGGGAATTGCCCCGCAGTGTTCGCCTGCGGGACCCCAGGCGTCGTTCACCGACGGCCGTCACCGCCGGCCCGGCTATACCGGCGGGACCCGCGGGGCTCGCACAGTGACGACCCCAGGCGGCGCTAGGACTCGTCCGGGGATGGAGCTGGGCGGGCAGGGGCAGAGGCCTCTGGGGGAAGCCGGAGCTCCCCAGCCCCGCTCCGCCGGAGGGATCGTCCTCTCTGCGCCCGTTGTCGGCCAGCCGAGCCTGCAGGAGCTGCCATCCCGATACACCTGCGGGCCAGCGGCCCCTGTGCCTCCGGCAGCCCCATGGCTCTGGCCGCAAGCAGGAGGGGTCGGGTGAAGGCGCGGAGCTCCCGCCCCTCCCGCCGCACGAACCCCTCAGGTAACCGTAACTACAGATGTTCCCAAAGGCACAGGCAGCGGTGTCGCATGGTCTGCAGATCCCACCGACCCCCGCCCTTGTTTACCCGAGATAAAGCTGGCGCGACCGGTCTCCCTCCCCCGGCGCGGCGGCAGCCTCCACCGAGACGCCGTTTGCCTTCCCAAGCTCGTTTCCCTGGCGGCTTCGGAAGAGGCGATCGGTTCACTCCTCTCCCGGGGCAGCCCCGGTGTAAAGCCGCGGCCTTGCTCGGAGCCCCCGTGTCAGCTGCAGCTCGGAAGGGTGAGGATGCGCCTGATGTGTCTCCCCGCTGCGGTCCCTCGCAGTGTGCAGAGCAGACGTAGCTCTCCTCCCTTGCACATTCCCTCCGCGGGCATTCAGCTGTGCTACTCCAGAAGGTCCTTTTGAAAAAGGCGTTGAAAAAGGACAAGTCGAGGCCGTTTGAGCAGGTGCAGGTTTTAAATTTCTACAGGAAGATTTGCAGAGAAAGCGACTCAAACATAGTGATAGCTGGAGAAAAAGATAATTAAAATTGCTTCAATTCTTATTTATAGATGTTGTAGGAAAACAGAAACTTGGAACAGTAAATTCCTTGCTCAGAAAGGGTTTGACAGATTCCATGCAATCAAAAATAATTGACAAACTCTAAAACAGGAAACAAAATTACAACATACCAGGAGCCCATGTTTTTGTATCACACAATGCACACAGGAACCTGTTTCATGGGCAAAAACAAGGCCGGGGGAGTCAGTTGGCTTTTGCACACTTAGTGTTCTCTCAGGAGAATAGATTCTGTAATTATAGCAGGAAAACATTAATTGACAGGCTACAGAATATACTTTTCACCTTTTGCTATCAACAGAAAAAATAAAAATCAATCGTAAATTCTTTCTATATACAGTCAGTAACTACAAAAAGATATGTGTTGGCTTCACTGCAGCAACAGCGCTGCACAAGGTGCTTCAGCCATCCCAGGAGCTGAAGCATGGTCTGGGCAACCCAAACACTAGGAAATAGTACTCTGAACAAAGTCAGGAGATGGAGGAAAAAAAGCCTCAAGCCTGTGACAGGAGCGAGTTTGAGGCGTTTCAGAGTGGAGAGTAACATGTCACTGACTGCACCAGACTGTCCAAATTCTGCTTGTTCTACTCAAGTGAACCCAGAAAAGGGACAAACCCAAAGCTGGATGTTTTGTCTACTGGGAGGAATATCACCCGGAGTAGCAGCTGGTAAGCAGTTTATAGTGGGAGCTTTCAAAAGACCTTATCCAGGTGTGAAGTCAGCAGAAACAGGCTGCAGACATTTAAAATAAAAGGTCAGTGCTCCATGAAACAGCAGAAGCGTATAACTAAGTTTGTCATTTAATAACAATACCTACGCCTCTGTAGTCTTAAAACGCTCTCCCATTTTACAATCATTCTGAAATTAAGGCCTAACCACATATTAAAAGAAATTCAAAGTAAATCAGAAAGTTTAGGATCAGATTCCATTCCTAATTACTGTAATTAAAGAACAAGTCCCCACAATTTAAGGACTGGTTTTCTTGGTATCTTTTTCTTTTTACATAGACCCCTTTAATCTAAGTTAAGAACTTTTAAATTATCTCTTTTTACACAAAAACATAAATTCTTGTTCAAATTGTATAAAATGAGGATCCCAGACTTAGACAATTCTGCGTCTTTTTATTGTCCCTCCTTCTTTAAAAGCAAGTAAAATGTTTAGAACCTGATCATACCCCAGACAAGCACAAATGCATATTTCACATTCAGTAACTGGCTCCAAATATTTCAACTCTTATGTCAAGAGAAAACTTCTGTTGTCACTGCTTCAGTTCCTTGTGTCAGGGAGTTAATATAACTAAAAGAGGAAGGATGTGTGTTGCATACTATGGATCTCTGAAGCAGCAATGTCAACTCTTGAGGGTGCTATTCTTCCATCTCAAAGCACATCTCGCTGCCTAGATGCTAGGGGAGGACAAAAGAAGTACTCCACAATTCAAAACAGCACCAGAAGTCATTTATACAAAGTCGGCAGCCGTGGTTTCTGCTAGTAGGGAAGGAAACTGAACAGAAAAACATAATAATAGAGGAATGTGAATATCCATCTGCTCTATGCAAGTGAATTTTGTGACTGCTGAGAGTTTTTAATTGCACCGAAGTCTCCTCATTTCAGCTGAACTTGGCTCCTGTGCTGTTCTCAGGCCTCTTACCCCCCTGGGCTGCAAAACAGGTTACCTGGCTACAGGATCCAGGCTGGTTTTATGGGCTGTGTGGGCAGTACAGCGCTCTGCTTTCTGATCCAACAGCTCGGAAGTATGTGCAGAACATGGCATGTGGCAGCCCCGTTAAGAATCAGAGTCCTATTACACATTTATTTTACTACCCTGTTAAATGAGAATATTTCATTGCTACTGACAAAACTCCAGAATGCCCTGTCTGCACGCAAAACTTCTCAGGATGAATGCCAGCATGGCCCAGCCTTTCTTCTCTCCCACCTGCAGAATGGGTGGGGAGGAAAGGAGGCAGGGCAGGGATGGGCACTGTGGAGCTGGAAGGATAGTGCTGCTGTCCTGGGAGTGATTAGGGGATGTTATCCTCAGCTGGGTGTAGTGCTGTGCCTTGAGTGCACCTGAGGAGTAGGCAGGGATGCAGCAGCTGTAGTTTCCTATGTGCATAAAGAGCTGGCAATCTACCATCTTCCTTGTTGTGGCGTAATGAAACACAAACTTCTCCCTTCTCCTGTGTTTTCTGCCCCAGGGAGGGGAAACGTGATACTGCACATAAAAGCTGCCACACATTACAGTTTTCAAAGGAAAAAGCTTTACATGCAAAGCCTTGGAGGCCCGCAGATCAGTATGCACATGATGTGGCAAGCCAGCCAGGACCTTTCCTTCAGCTGGGAAAAGCAGCCCTCAACTGATTACAATTTTTGATGTTCAGTTTGGTCCAACAGATGATTTAATTACTTATCATTACAGCTTTTTCCTTTGGACAACCACTCTTACATCTCCAATGTACATCAGATCCATGGTATCTTTGTCTTCCCTTTTCACATCATTCTTCTTGTCTTCAGGGTCTCTATGACCATGTCCTCAAACCTTGCTGTTCTTGTGTTCTATTGGCTCCTCTCTTGAGAGTTCAGCCTTTTGCCATTACCAAACTGGATGACTGGGACAATCTTTTCACTTCCATATGCCTGCTTACTGCTCACCTCCACTCAAATGGTACTCCTAACCTGTTCTGTTTCCAGCTTGTCACCTGTAATAATGTGCGATCAGTCTGTGAAGTTGCAGGTGGTTTATCTCTTCACAATTTTTGCATGGTTAATGAGCCATTACATACACAGTTCCTGTATTATAGTTAGCACCATATTTCACTGACCATGTCCATGGTGCCCAGAATTTTTTGGATGCTTTTCAGATACAGGATTAATTTCTGTTCCAAATAACATACAGTTGAAATACCACAAAAATCCCAAAAGAATGTGATAGTATTGCACCTCACCTCCCACCGTATTGTTTCCTGCTCCAGTATTAGGCCACCATCTGCACCTCAAGACTTCCCCAAATAATGTTTACAGTCCTCCTACCCGTATGCAAGTTATCCCTTTGCTCACTATTTGGCCTATCCATAAATCATCCATTCACTGTCTAGTATTTTACTTCAGACTAAACAATAACCTCCCTTCTTTCACACCTTAATTTACTTTCCAATCTTCTGTCTACCTTGCAAACTTTCGTAGTTTCTGTCATCGTGAATAGCTCACAATAGTTAATTCATTCATGGTTACATCTCTCTGGGAGGTGAAACAATTTTGTTACTCTGTATTTCACAGAGGGCTAACAGATGGAATGACTTGCCACGGCCGCATAAGAAATAGGTAGCAAAGCTGAGAATTTAATCTCTCCTATATCTTGAACTAATATGACAACCAATGAACATACGAAAGTTTGACTACTGCTTCCCTACAAGTTAAATACTTAATTTTTCATACACTTCCTTGTTATTTTTTTTAAACGGAAAATTTAAATTATTTTTTATCTAATAAATTTATCAGAAATAAATTTATTTCTGAAATGAACTGACAAGAAATCGTCATTATTTAGGTGGGGTTTTTTTTGCCATTTTATCTTTAAGGGAATATATAGGAAATACAACTTATTTTTTAATAGGCCCTAGCCCTAGTCTATTGAATTGAAGACTCACATTGGCCTGAGTAGAAACTGATGCAGACCCTTACCTGGCATACAAATTATGCACCGGAATAGAAGTAGGGTAGCTATCATACTCCAGACTCAGTTCCCGACTCTGTTTTTAGGGTCAGTGTTCTCAAAATGCTCTCTGAAGACTTTAACTCTTATAACGTGTCTGGCTACTTTTTATGGTATCATCCAAGATGTAATAAAAAAAAAAAAGAGATTAAATCTCCTTGTAAATCCAGAAAACTGGAACATGGCTGGTGCCTGGGTTTGCACACAGCTGACACCAACTGCAGGCCTTTTATTTAGATTCTGTCAAAGTGCCTACATGAACTATGCAGGGAATTTAGACTCAATCTCAATGTCCTAAACTGCACTTAAGCCTAGATACTAACTAAAGGAGCAGCTGTGACTGAACATGTATACTGGTAACTGTTCCAGCGCACACCTATGTGAACGTTGAAGTGGAACATTGAATCACACAAGAGTACCCTTGTTTGTCTATTATACAGGTGTTCTGATTTTGCATAAATCCTTTGAAAATAATCATGTAGTCACCCTGAAAGATTATTCACACCTGTTTTTTCAATGCAAAAGGTAGTTTATTGGGATAAGCATAACTTTGGCGGTGTTTTGGTGTTTAAGAAGACCATGTATAGTCAATCCCAGATCATCCATTTTCAGTAGGTACATTTATAAAGATGGGCTCATACATTTGAGGCGGCTACTTAAGAATTGGGGAGCCTTGTCACTGACTTAGATATTACTCTTTGCTGACCTCACAGGAGTTTCAAAAAGAAGATGGTACTGCATGGCTCAGGCTTCATCACTCTAAGTAGTTCTTGTTTGTACTGCGGACATTATTCTGGGAGCATCTGCAAAAATGAAATGAAAAGATTTATATTGTGGAAATACCAAGTATGTTAGGCACTTCCCAGAGGTGCAGAAAAAGACCGTCTGCTACACAAAGAATTTACTATCAAAACAAGATATGAAAAGTGAGAGTGATGGGAATGGAAAGGAAGAGGAAGACCAGCTTATAAAACAGTCATGCCATTTCTTAATTATGTATCTTAGTACATGACACATCCTGTCACAAAATTCAGTCCATGGCATCAACTGAGTTCTATGTTCTCATATTTTCTAACATTACTCTCCCTTAGGAGAGACTGTTACAAGCATCAAAATTAACTGAATTGTAAAAATGTGGTAAAAAGATTAGATTCTGTAGTATGGATACAAAAGCCCTGCGCTGTCATTCCGCAGATGAACACATTGCTGCGTCCATGGCAGACTTCACTGGGATGAGAACTGCATGAGGCCTCTCGGAGAACTCAAGGATCTGGTGGGCTTTTTACACTTCTCTTACATTGAAGCTACTGTGTGATTCACAAGACAGACAGTGGAATAGCCTCACTACCCAGTGGCTCATAGTTTTTGATTCCCAGCATGCAAATATTCGATGCTCAAAGCATCTATGGAATTAAGGACTAAGACCTGGAAATATGAAGATAATACACCTTTGGTGCAACCCTTCTTTTATTAATGTCATAAATCATTTGACTTCAGTAGTAGAAAGGTTTGGGGCCACACTTGACTCATATTGTAAAATGTCAGGTTTTGTAAGTATTGACTCTATACTAATAGAAAGCACTTTTACTGCTCAGTGTGGATGCTGTCTTGTATCTGAAAATCTGACCTCCCTGTTGAGCTAAACTCAGCTTTCTCTAATTATTCCACTGCCAGCCCAGGGATTACTGGTGTGAGTAATCTAAGCAGGAGTTGGCCTACTAAATGAAAAATGTCAAAGGCAGCAAGAGGGAAGGGAGTCACAAGGAAGCTCTGCAAAGTTCTTAGAGTCACTCAGTGACATCACCAATGAATCCAAACCACGATCAAAGCAACCACCAGTACCGGGGAACAACAGACACACAGAGGAAGGAAGCAAGTCAGAGGCAATCTCAGCTTGAAATGATTGCAGTTTCGTTATCAGTTTCAAGCCAACAGTGATACTTCTGGCATCAGAACTCCTCTGACTCCCTTAAGAATAGCCACTGCACAAAGATGAGACTTAAGAGGCAGTTTACACTTACAAGTTGGTGTACAGTGCTCAAGTTACCATCTGCAGCATGTTGACCCTGGCACAGAGGGGTTTCACCTCAAGACTGACCATGCAGCAGGCTGATGGGGCAGCACCAGCTTTCCTGTACCCACTGGCAGGTGATGTGAGATACAGCCCTCCATTCCCTGCAGAGATTCTGAAGGCCACTTGAAAACATGCAGAGAAAAGGATGTGGCACACAGGTATTCTGCTTTCTAAGCCTTCGTAGAAAGAGAAGTTGCACACAGACATTCAGCATGCTAATCCTGTTCATAAAAATAAGGAGACACTGCGTAAATGTAAAATAAAACATAAAAATAAAGAGACATAAAAATGGGACATTACAGCACTGCAGGAGTCCCACAGGACTTTCATACTTATTTAAACTGGAATATTATGCTCCAGGTAAAACAAGTCTTAATCGTAAGTGCAGTAAGAGTTGATCACAAACTAGGTGAGTTTAACGATCAATAGGTTTTTCCTGAAAGGATCACAATCCCATAAAAAAAATCTAGAAACTAAGGCTGGGAGGTGGAGGTTACAAGGACATTTCAAAGTTTTAGAGGAAAACAGCAGTGGCTAGCTATGAACCATTCCTTCTGCTTAGTTTTTAAAGGCATCTGACAGCTGAGCTACAGAGTGCTTTAAATAAAAATGACAGGATTCATATGAATAAAACCAGAAGACTACTTTTAATGGAAGCCATCATCTTCTTCTTTCATTTTGTGGAAGCATAAAAATAATATTTCATTTGCAATAGTATTTCAGAAAGTAAAAAGCCAGTGAGTGCTAGGCTGTTTGCAAGATGTTTTGGTACCTAAATCCTCATAAAGCAACGCTGAAAAGGCACTGCCCTTCAGCTAAGAGGTGACAGCAACATCATATGACTTACATGGCCGTACAGTTAATACTGGAGTTAAACATAAGCAAAGCTAATCATTCAGCAAGAGCCCAGGGCTCAGAGGTTTCCAATTCCAAACAAAAAGTCCTTGCAAACTTCTTGTATTTCTAAGTAAAAAATGAACCAGTTATGAATTGTGCTTCCACGCTGTAAAAATGTCTCTTTTCTTTTTCCTTCTACTGCTGTAATTAAAGATAGAAAATGAGAATAAGTTTTTGGAGTCTAAATTATTCACTTTGACGCATTCTTTCAGGCCTAAACAATTAAACTAGATGCTAAATATATGCAAATTATATGTAATATGTTAATATGAACATAAATCCCACATTCCTTAACAAACCTCAACATTCTGCTAACAGGGAATAGGAACAGTACAAACTGCTCATGTTTATGACATAAATGTGGTAAGCTTATCACAAAATGAAATTAAACATGACAAAGTCGAATTTAAATTTTTTTTTAAAAAAACCCTCCTCTATTCTTTAAAAGCTGGCAAAAAATCCTGATTTTTGATTACATGAGTTGCACTGTTATGAAAAGAATTCATGCGACATGTTTTAGTGTGGGGAGCTACAGTTCTGGGGTTCATTTTGCTAAAATATAGTATTTTAAAAGGAAGATAATGATCTATATCCTGCATACCACAGAACCCATAGCATGGGGAGAATGAATCCGTGCTGGTTTTCTGCAGTCTGGCACTCAGCTGCCAAAAGAGAAAGACAGAAAAGCGTAACCCAGCATAGAACCCTGTTGCTCCCTATCAGAGAAGCAATTGCTGACAGTAACAGCAGCCACCATGGTTGGTATTCAGGTCTGGTTAGACAGTACAGCTGATAGTAGGTCAGTATCTTCCATTTAAAAAGGGGCTATTCCATACCCGCATGAATGTTCAGGGGCCTTTTAGAAAGACTTAGTAGATGTAGTATTTCTACAACTAAGTGCAGAGATTATGGATCCTTTACACTTAAGTCATCAAGAAATAATTTGCATCAATGGTAGGCGTTTAGATCACATGGAAATTACCTCTCTCCTTTATTAATAAACTGAAATAAACATCACTTACCCAGCTCAGGATACCACTGATAAAGCTTGAGGCTCCCATTTCCTTCTCTGTTATGGAAGTGCAAGACACTGTGAGTGTCCAAACTATAGCTGTCCCCTTGTACACAGCTGCACAAATTTCGCAGCCGATTCCGCTGGATGTGCAACAGTTGGTGCCTGTATGTTATGGAAGACAATCAAACCCTAAATATCTGTGTCCCTATTATGATGAAAAGCTAAATGTTCAAACTGTGGGAAATGCTGCAGGTAGAGCTCAGATCTTCTGACACATCAACCGCAAACTCTGCTTTCAGGAAGCCAGACTGCCCCAGTGCCAATGCCCATTTGTTTGAGTGGACTCTGAACTATTCAGTCAAATCTCCCTTGCAGCACTGAAATACTTTTGAGTCCTTGGATCTATATATTTTGGCCAGGGCTAAAAAAAGTCCATCTGATGGCAGAGTATCAGAACATGTGATATGCATCAATTTTTAAGCCCACTGAAAACACAGAAGTCTATTTAAAAACACTCAGAAAGAAAGCTAAAGCACACACACTCTTTAGTTTTCCCATAGCTCAGCTACCAGTGCTGCTTTAGCATCAAGTATCTGAGAGCTGTCTGTGAACTCCCACCAAACCTATGGCCACAGGTAGTGTGCCTTCACAGGATGAAAGCCAAAGACATGCAGACTGCTTCAGAATAATGCTGCAGAATGAATAAATGCCCCTACATTAAGACAGTGTTCACACAAATGAAATATGTTGTCATAAACTCCTTTATGTTTAAGGCATTGGCATTTGTGCCCAAGGTTTTCCAGCACACGCATTGCACCCCTCAGTTTTGTCCCACTCAGTCCCTTAATGTCAAAGGGCTTTACACAAGAGGAAAAAGAGAACCTGAGGTGAAAGTACACACAAACAATGTACCTTGAAGAAATTCATTTCCTGGTAAGCAAAGTCCTTTTCTCCAACTGCCAAACCGCATCTCCGCAGCGACTGTGGGTGACTTCAAAGCGATGCCTGCACTCCCTGGAGGAGGGCCTCAAAAACCTGGACAAACAACTGTGACTTTCACCACATCCACTGTGCTTTGAAGGTTCCTACGATTGTGTACACCTTGGTAAAGTCCTCTTCGGAATGTGTATGTTCAGCAAACACTGGGTACGCAAAGAAAGAGCCTTCTGGGAAGCCACCATGTCTCAGCCTCTGCCAAATGGCTGCTGCACTATGTTGATTGCCAGTGCACAATGCAGCGCTGGAGGTCTGTGAGAGCATGTTCAATGTCTTTTGAAGTGTTCTGTGTTCCCATTGACTTTTCCTTTGCATGTTACTCTTTTTTTGCCCCATATTTTGGCAAACAGGCTGTTCCCCTCTATGTCACCAACATCCACTTTATTGAAACATTGCTGGATTCTCTCCTCAGGCAAAATCCCTGATAATTTCAATTGGTATCTTAATTGTGCAAGAACTTCTGACCAAGTAAGTCATGCCTGATGCAGGAAACCTCCTGACGACAGCTAAACAACTCAGAATGAGAAGTTTCCTCTGTATAGACACCTGCTGTGTTGGTTTTTAAGGCCAGTGAGATGCAGAAACATGACATCAAAGAACATGCTAGCAGTGGAGGAAGCATAAGACTTCTCCTGACTATAAGATGGAAACTGATCTAGTTACTGCTGAGAGGAAAGAAAATCAGATGAGCTCTTCTCCAGTGACACTGTTGTCCCAGAGACATGCTATGAAAGTGTCTTTTTCTACAAATTTGGCTGTAGTGTTTATATTCAACAGAAACCTAACACTAGATTGTGTCTGGTAAGTTCACTATGACAGAAATATTCAGGTGCCTGCAAGTGTAATAGCTTAATTCTTCTGTGAGTCTGTAGTATATTGGAAGGTATGCAGAGCCCAAGAGCTGAGAGCTGTGCCCCACTGCGTCTTTGGAATTTGCTTCCATTTCAGGAGGCAGAAAAAGTAACAGCAGTTAACCCACCAAATGCCGAGGATCAGCTTTTTGGAAGGAGGATGGTGCTGTTGAGGTAAGTACTTCTTTTCTTTTGGGGACAAGACAGAGATTCTACTTGCCTTAAGAAAGTATCACTGTCACTGGCTACTGAGCACAAAATTCCCCTAGATGTAGCAGCAGGAGGTCAATAAGCAGGAGGTCAATGACAGACATGCTGTAATTGCCAATACACTTTCTCAAATTGTCCTCCCATTTATTTTGTGCCATCCAGGCATAAATAACTTGTTTTCATTCTGTGAATAGAAATGAGGCAGAGGAAATAATCAGGCGGACTATGCCCTGCCAGGTGACAAGCTCTCAGTTTCTTTTTTCTTTTCAAGTAGCTGTTCACTGAGCTTTTTATGGTATTTCACAGGCCATTTGGTTGCAGGGAATAATCAAGCCATGGATAAGGAAGAGGTGTGTGTTCTCATTCTCCCAGCATTATGAAACTGAAGAAGAAACAGGGCTATGCCTCTCTAATTTCATTGCTTTTCTGGAAGGGTATTTATTTTAGGCTTCTGTTCTGAAGAAGGAGTTTAAAGTCTGGATAAAATTCATACCTGAAACTATTTACTCTTCTTGATATCATATGAGTAAGGTACAGTTCTTCATTAGAGTATACCCCGTGACAAATAATGCCCTAGTAATTATGGGTGGGGATTTTCATGCGGTGACTGATGATGCCTTGGAAAAAAGCCATGGCACTGTGCATTCAGAAGCTAAGCTATCTAAATCCTTGCAGACCTCATTTATGCTTTTGGGAATATAGGACAGGTGTGGCAGTTACTAAACCTGGATACTTGAGAATTCACCTCTTATTCCCAGGTGTGGGTCATTAATTCTCGCTCAGACTTGTTCAGTTTTAACAAGTCTCTTTTGAACCAGATTTTATATGTGCACATACACACACATGATACATAGCACTTTCCTTTCAATCCATTTATCTACTTTGTTTTTACTCATCTGTAGCTGTGCAGCCTCACCTTACCTAACATTTCATATACAAGTGGCAGCAAACCCCAGTATTGATGAGTCGCAGCCTACAAAACCCTGTTACATTCTGTAGATACCAGAGGACCCGCAGTTTGCATTGTTTAGTACAATTACTGAAGAAGTCCAGGTAAAACTCAAGCCAAGTTGAATTGAAATTCACAGCAATGGCTGTACCAGTTCTCACTGGATCACTAGACATCAGAGCAAAGCCCGAGAGCACTCAAACACAGGCATAGGTTGATAAAAAAACCTGTAAAATCCTGTAAAAAGCCTGCAAAGGAACGTGGCACTCCTTCATTTTGTTAGGTGCTCTTCCAGAAATCTGAACACTCTGGGGCAAAGTGACACACCTACAGCCTCCTCCCAGACCAGGCATTCACTGGGACAGACTCGATACTTTCAAACTCAAATACTTACAAGAAAGCTTCTAATTCCATATTCTGATATTTCTATAAAGGTCACATACAGTAACCTCAACTGCTCTGCTCACTTTGAAAGGACTTGTGGCTACTGAACATTAACGGATATCTGGCCATCACTACTTACTTAAAATACTTTGGTCATCTTCTAAGCAGGATTCTGGAATACATGAAGTGAGGGGATGATACATATTAAATCTTGAAAAAGCACACGTTGTTGTGACAGGAATTTTGTGTGCACAGAATTGTCACAAGACAACCAAGGATTACTGAGGGCAATAAGATGGTCTTCTACCTTCAGATCCTTCAGAGGCTGCTCTTGTAGTGGTACACTTCTCAGAGTAAAGTACCATCTCTGAAATAAAACAGCAGCATTGGAGAAAGTGAGCTGGTTTGGTGTGAAGCACAAATACCTGACAGCATGAGGGATAAGCATAAGCTGGGTAAGGGTTTCACAAAAAAAGAGAATTTATCATTAACAAGTATTTTGTAGGTATGAAAGAGAAGCCGCTATTGCGTGACTGTTGAGGAACCCAGCCTACTAACCAGAATAACGCACAAAAAGCAAGACTTGCAAAAATGGGCACATCTTTTCTTATGCAGCTGGCTAGCTCCAAAGAGCCAGCTAGAAGTTCCTGATTAAAAACGTCAGATTCCTGACAATGGCATGAAACAAAAGTATGGAAATGAAGGGATTGAATTTCAGGAAAAAACTAATGCAGATTCTATTTATATGAAAACATGACGTACCAGTCCCCCACTTAAAACTGCAGACGAAATGGGAACAGCTGGAGCTGGAGAGAAGTGTGGCATGGAACACCTAGAAAGTTACAGCTTGGGTTTCTAGCAAAAGTGATAACTGATACTTTAGTTTTCTCAGTCACTGTGAGGTTCCTGTGTAGCCAGATCCATTTTGCTATCAGCCAATAACCCGCTGAGGATGTGCAGGAGGCAACTGCTGTCTGGTTTTGTGTCCTCCTCCATTCCCTTTATTCCTCTCACGTAATTGAGTTAATCTCTTTCCAGAAATGAGTATGAGTAACTAGATATCTGGATAACTCTAACTGATGGCTAAAAATAAGGTAAGTAGCTCTAGAAGACACAGAACGAGAAACTGGAAATACTTGGTTGTGAGACTTAATAGCTGCATAGAGAGAAAGAACAAAGGCATTGGACTTTTCCTGTAAATGAACTCCAGGCAGTGCTACAATAAAATGGATGTTTGCTATTAGAGTAGAATGGCTTCTTTCTTTACTTAAGATTTGCTAGAACAAAAGCACTGTAACTTTCCAAGGCTATAGTGAGTCAGCACTAGAATTAGAAGTACGATCCTGAAATAGGAGTCAGCACTAGGCAATGTTTCCTCTCCTTTCTCTTCACCTATTCAAAAAGGCTACCTCTGACAAATCACCTATTAATAGACAAGTTTCTATCATTTAAATTATTAGATTGGGTTGACTAAAACCTCAGAAAATTTGTGCTTACCAAGTGCAAGCTTTTTCAAACAGGTAGACAGAGGTTTCATAATGCTGCTTCTTTCTGAGTATTGTTTTTTTAAATATAGCCAGATTCCTGATAAATCAGCAATCCTGCTTTCTGAAGCTCTTACAACCTCACTCTGCAAAATTTGGATTTCTAACAATAGGATTTTGATCTTGGTGCAGGTCAGTCCTGAATGCAAAAAGTAATTCTTGCAATACCAAAATGAAAGGGCTACTTAAAAAAGGGAGGCTTGCAATAATAGGATTAGGGAAAACCTCTGTTATGGACTTTGTACTTCTGGGATATTCCTGAATGGATGTCACCTCTTTGGTAATCATAAGGAATGCAATCATATCCAGTGAGTTTTTTCCACCCAGTTTTGAACAAATCTGGGTTGAAAGAAAAGCGGTAGCAGTTACCAAGAAAAGCATTTATTTTATTATAATTCAGTGCATTTGCCCTCAAACACATTACATATTACAGCCTGGAATGGTGCGGTTTTACCTAAGGGGCCTATTTATTTCCACTTGTAAAAGATATATACAAATACATTTATTTTCTTTTCTACTAAATCACTGGAAATGAAATGACCAACTTCTCATCTAGAAGAATTCAAAGGCATGGATGGAGACCAGAGGGAATAACTACACAGTAGCATCGTATGTAAAAAGTAAACTTCTAAGAGAAATGTGCTAGTCTGAACTAAAAAAATCTGGTGAAGGGTTCTCCATGAAGGAAACAGAGGCAAATAACTGAATATTTAGAGAAAAGGTATTTTTTTAAAGTGTAAGATGTAGTCCAGTGTGTTTGTATGGTTTTTATTCCAGGACAAATAAATAATTGCCTATGAAGACAGAGCTAAGAGGCATGAAGAGTGAAATCAGATGCAACAGAAAGGATTCAAACAGCAACAAAATAGTTTTCACACTAAGTAGAAGGCTGCAGAGAACTTAAATGTTTTTGTAAGTGTTAAGGGAACCTACTGACTGTGTAATAAACAGGGGCATTTACCCTACAGGCTCCTCTCCCCTTCAGTACCTTCAGTAGCATTTGTGCCTCCAACAGTGATTCGCTGCAGATTACTTGAAGATGCTGAATACCCGTGCAAGATTTTCAAGGGCTAAAGTCTTTAAAGAATCATGAGACTGGATTATGCACATAAAAATATGATACAGTATTATCTACAGTCGTACAGGTAGACGGCTGCTCTAGCAATTCATCCAGAATCACAGCAAAAACGACTCCGTAACAGCCTGCGACACCTGGCGCCAGAGCTCCTGCACAGCTCAGTAACTCCTAAACAAGCAGGTAAAGGGTGTGTTTCCATGCCACCTCTTGAGTAGTTCCCATGTATTTATGGGACTACTTCTTAGATCGCTTCCATCATATCCTGTTTTTACTGTAATGCTGTGGGGGAAAAAAATAAATCCTGCAAACACTAAAGCACAGTGTGTGATGGTTTTCCTGTAACAGGACACAATGCCAACCAAGGGCAGGAGTGCCTTACCTGCACAGAATTATGTGTGAGCATTGACATTTAGAATAATCAGACTCTAAGAATAAGTTGGTCTACATTTTATTTTCTTCAGCTTTCTTTGATGAGGATTAATGACTGAATGGTCATAAAGTGCTCTAAAATCCTAGGAAAGCACTCTAAGAGCACACACTTACTTAACTATTGTGAGCAAAGCATAATAGTTAATGCCTACCCGGAATTTTGCTCTACCTATAGATGGATGAGTCATTGTCACAGAAAATGTAACAGTTTCAACTGAGAAGCAGAAAAACATTAGAGATTGTAAAACAAATACTTGATGACTGACAAGGAAAAGTATCTTCATGGTAATGAGCTGAGTAAAACTCAGCTAATCCTCGGAATACTTCTTCAAATGTGGTTTATTTTCCACAGGGCTTCGCAGAAACAACCACCATCCCCTTCGCTCCAATATCATCCAGACAAAAATGGCAAGTACAAGTAACTGTATCTACATCACTGAGCTCTGCAACTGTGTTTACAAATCTGAGGTTTCCCCACTTCTTTTGTAGACATAAAGCATTTCCCAGGTAGGTCTACCCGAAACTGGTGCAAGGTACAGACTGCAACTTTGTCTCTCTGCTTTTAAACAAAACCTGCTTTTTTTTCCCCTTGCACTGTTGTTTTTACCGCCTGCGCGCCTGAACTTGTTCAAAACTTACCTTTATAAACCGGTGATTTTCAGAGCTGCAAATGCACACACCTCTGTACTGAAGCATCTGTTTCCCATTTGAAGAGCTATAACGACATCCTGCACACATACAGCTTGAGATATGAACATATATATATATATATGTACACACTGTGATTTTTTTAGGCAGAATTAAAGCGTTGTAAACCAAAGCATCTGAAAACATCAAGGGCCAAACCCCAATACTTCTCTATAAAAAGTGAAGTATTTTATAATAACAAACATATACCAATGAATAGGCGCATAATCTAATGACATCTAGCTCTGTGATCTAGATTCTCCCTAATCTGCCAGGGTTTAGCCTTTCTTTAATGTTTGAAAAGGGAAATTGACTGATAGTTTATAAAATTCAGGAGTTTGCCATAATTTCTGCAGTGAACAGTTACAAGTCTCATTTGGGGTCTTTAGAATTCCTTCCACCGTATCCCACATCCTCCCGCAGAGGCAAACCACAGAGCAGCTACACTGAAATGGGAATACACAGCCAGGTGTTAATTAACAGCACAGGCCCAATTAACAGGTGCCAGTCGGTACAGAAACACAACTCTGTTCCGGCCAATTCCGTGCCAGCTGCCGCCACGCAACACGCAGCCGGGGCCTGGCCTGGGGCGGTCACACCTCCCTCACCCGCACGTGGGACAAGCCCCCAAGTGCTGCCCTCGAGCGTAAGGGATCGGGAAACACGGGCTCCAGGTGGCGGAGAGCCGTGGGGCCCGTCGGGAGCTACCGGCAGCCTCTTCCGCCAAGCCCCTCGACACCTCCTCCAGCGCTCTCCCCATGACCGGAGAGGGGAAGATGGCGCCCGCAGCGCCGCGGACATGCGTGGCCGTGCAGCGGTTCTCCCTCCACTCGGCTGCGGCGGGACGTGACTCCCGACGGGGAGGGAGGGGGGAAGCCCCCGCCGTGACGGGTGCCTGCGGCCTGATTGGCCCCGCCGGCTGCCAATCGGGGCGGCTATTGCATCATCCCGGCGGCCGGCGCGGCGGCGATTGGCGAGGGGGCGGGAGGAGCGGGAGGTGTCGCAACCGTCGCTCGCCCGCGCGCCGCACGTTGAGGAAAGTGGCTCGGGCCCGGCCCGGCCCCTCCCGCTGCCGCCGCGACCGCCCGTAGGTAAGCGCGGCCGTGCGGGGGGCGGCGGGCCGGGGTGCGGGCGCGGAGGGAGCCTCGGGGCCGCGGCGGGCCGTGCCGGCCCTCGGCCGCCTCTTTCCGTTCTCCCGCCGTGTCGCAGCGGGCGCCGCTCAGGGGCGCGCATGATGCAATCGGCGGGCGGCCCCGGCTCCCCTCCCCTTCCCTTCCCTTTCCTCCACCGGTGAAGTCACTGCTTGGCAGCGCCGGGCACCCCCGCGCCCCGCGCGGCGGGGGAGGAGGAGCAGGAGCAGCGCGGCCGGGGACGGGCGGCCTCCGGGGAGGGCGGTGGCGCCGCCGCCACGGGCCCGTGGGAGAGGGGAGGAGCGGGCCCTGTGCCCGCGGTGGGTCCGGGCTCGCGGCCCGGAGGAGTGGGGCCGGGCCGACGCGCTCCCAGGTGCGTTTGCCAGCGGGGCCGCGCTGTCTTCGCGGCTGTTACCGTGTGTGCCCGGCCTGGGGGAAGGGTCAGCGAGTGGCCGCCGGTGCCGGCAGAACGCCGCGCTGTAAGGACTGGGACGCTGTAAGGACTGCCAGAGGAGTTCTGAATGTCTTGACAAATCTTTGCGGTTCCCAACAGATTTAACAGGTCGAGGCGCAACTTTGAAAGAAGATCTAGCACAACGCCTGGTGTCGGTTTTAGCTCTGACATCTGGTGGGAAATAGCAGTCATTAAACCAACGCGGTACTGCCCTCAGCAGCAGTGGTTGTAGTGCCCCTTCAGAAAGTATACAAGTCTGTAATTTTAAAAACTTTTGGATTCAAGGCGTTAGTTCATCTTTAGGAGGATCACATCAATACCTCCTTGCCTCCTGGTACCTGGGATTGTTTGTGGTTCTGTCATCGATGCTGCCAACCTGCAATTAAAATACATACTTCAGATGTTCTGAGCGCATTCTTTTAAGGATGTTAGAGTGTAATTTTCTTTTAAGCTATATGGAAAAAACAGATTCCAAGAGAAATACGGGGAGGCAGCTTTGTCAGTTATGGCAGCAGATGGTAGATTTGAACTACCCAGTCTCAAAGTTGTGTAGCCTTCAGTATGTGAGAGTTACCATCAACTCTTATGAACTTGCCCGTGAGAGT
This sequence comes from Psittacus erithacus, assembly GCA_009867235.2. Classification (NCBI taxonomy): domain Eukaryota; kingdom Metazoa; phylum Chordata; class Aves; order Psittaciformes; family Psittacidae; genus Psittacus; species Psittacus erithacus. Next base: position 28,952 of record WYDI02005100.1, on the reverse strand, counting down.
GGGCAGAAAACCACACAGGAGTGGGTCCATCCAGTGTTGAGCCAGTACAGCTGGAGCTTTGTGCTGTTCTTTGTACAGGGTCATCTGGATTTAAAGTCAGATCCTACTGGAGTACTTCTGCTGAAGTCAGAGACAAGGGAGGCCATCTACTGCTGTGCAGATTGGGACTGATTTTGCATTAGACAAGGCAGCTAAGTGACTGTGCAATAAATAAATCTGACTAAAGATCAGAATCAACACAGTCACATCTCAGAAAAGAAGCAGAGAAAAGCGCTTTGTGTTGTTTTTTTTTCCTTTTTCTGCCAAGTAAAAAAAACCCCAAAACAACCTGATTTAATTAACAAATTAAAACATGTCTTTTGTTTTTAGCCAAAACAAACAGAAGGTTTTTTTTTGTTTGTTTTTTTGTTTTTGTTTTTGTTTTTTTGTGAAAGCAAAATAAAGGTCTTGATTTGCTTGGGAGATTCTGTGGTCCCTGAGGAGTGCTGTCAGACAGTAAGAAACACCTGCCTGAGAAGACACCTTTGAGTTACCAGCTATGATGTATGCTGCAGTGGGTGGCCAGTTGGTGGCCCAAGGAGAAAACAAGGCAGTTCTAACTGGCCACTGGAAATACTACCATGTGCTGGGTGGAACCAGCCTGAGGCTGTTGCTGAGCTGTAGCTGATGAGCAGCTTTATGGGAACAAGATGCTGGAAAACTCGGTGGCTTTCCAAGCAGCTGCCTCCTGCTGTGCTGGGGCTGTCATCCATTTGCAGGAAACCAACCTGTGTGCGGGAGTGGAGCACAGCAGCTGTGTTTGTGTGACAGTGTCTGAGAAAAGAACTCTTGAGACCCATCTGCCTCCCTGCCCTCATGACACCTGTGTCCTTTACCCAGCCCTTCATGAGAGCCCCCTCCATATGACTTATACCTGCTGTCTTTAAATCTCCTTGCAGTATTCCTTGAAGGATGCCACATAACACCTGCTGCTATCCAGGATATCCTTCCTTCTTTTCATTCTGTTGAAGAACTGACAGTTGGTAATAGGGATCCAGCCTCCAAACAACCAGGGGGAAAAACAGTTCCAAGCTTTAGCTGTTACCACTCCTGGGTTATCTGTGATACAGTGCAGTTAGTGCTGCTTGCTTTGCATAAATGTTAGTTGGAACAGGACAGGTATCCAGGTGTCATCTCTCCCAGGTAAGAGTTCTGATCATCAAGCTAGATAAGAGTGTGTCTCACTTATTAAATGGGTACTTGATACAATATGGATCAGTTCCAGTGGGAAAGAATCGAGGGACACCTGTTCCTTCCAATCAAGGAATGCTTGCTTGAGAGATGTGACACTGGTTCATCTTCTCTGCTTGTACCTGTGTACTACCCAACTGAAATACTCCATTAAATTTTGATTTAATGGAATAAATAATTTCCTCTTTGAATTACAGGGAAATATGATAGAGATCTGAAGGGAATGTTAAAGCAATATTAAAGGTTTCAATAGTGTCGAGAGAAATAGCACATGGAACCCGGTGATGTGAAGAAACTTGTCGCACATGGGGAGGGGTGCCTTTAGGGGCAGGATCCTCCCCTTCCCCTGTAGTATCTTATGAAGCACATGAAACAGATCATGGGTTCCTTAGCTGGGCTGTCCAGGTGAAGTTAGCAAGCACTGTAATCTGTTGAAATGGAGAGGACAGGAGAGCTACTGTCACTTTGAGAATCAGATGCTAAAAATCAGTGGAAAAATTCAGCTGTCATAGCCAGTCTAACAGAGCTATCTATATACTCTTTGAGGACTACAGAAGTCCTGTATTTAAAGCTGAGATAAAGCCAGTATATGCTTCAAGAAGAACATACGCTTGCACTTTGACTAACAATGTCTGTTCAATCACACATGCACAGCTACTACAACTGGCCCTGCCAGTCTGGTATTTGCACAGTGACATCTTGTTAGCTGTATATTCAGTTTAACTGCTGAACCAAATTGTTAATTCAGTCAGAATCTAAGACTTAATGTAGTTTTCAAAAGTTGCTTTAAGAGCTGAAATCAGGAAAATACTAAATACAAAGGTTAAGACAGGTATGTGTATATATATTTAACTATGCAGATGTCAGAAAGAGTTGATGGTCACTTTCTACTCTGAAATCCAAAAATGAAAAGATTTTCTGATAGGAGTGTGGGTGTACTCATACATCACTTGTTCTTCTAAGCGAGAAGATTTCTCAGTGAGAGAATGTTAGTTTTGAATAACATTCAAGCCAAACTTGTTAGGCTTTTCTGTGAATTTTACTGAACTACACAGCAGCTGCCTCTTGTTCTGGCTCCCTCAATACAAAAGAAAATTTGCAATTTAGCTAGACAGAATTTTAACCTTTTTTAATGATACCCTAGGAGAACGTAAACCAGCAGCTCGGACTGCTGAGAGAAACAAACAAGACCAGTAAACAGATGATGAACTTGAACCTCTTGAGTTTAGAAAGACCAGTGACACACAGCAGCCTGTTTACGAACACCTCACCATTTCCATTCATCAAGTATACACAGGACTGCAGTCGTCTGTCTCTTGTGCTGTTACTGATGCAAGTCATAATCTGTGGATTGGATGCTGCTGTTACATTGCTCACCACTAACTTCAACTCCTTGCTGTCCCAGCGGGTCCTCTTGAGGATGGGCAAGGAGGATGTTGAACACTAGCCATGTGATACTGCATGTGTGTGACACAGCAGAGAGCTGCACTGTTGCAGTGGAATCTGATCTTGGAGTAGGATTGCTTTACACCAGTTACTTTTCTTCAACATGATAAGACATCAGCACCTGTTTGACTGATCACTGGAGCCATAGGTAGATGTTTCAGGAACTAAGAAGAACCCTGCTGCCCTTCCCCTTTTCTCTCCCAGACTTCTCTCCTAGGCATTTAGGAGGTCATCCTATGAGATGGGAAGTGAAGGGGAGCAGCTGTTGGCCTTGCCAGGGCCATGTCCTGGCAGCAGCTGTGCTGGAGTCCTCCTTGTGCCGCCAGTAGGGTCAGGAGCAGGCTGACTGTGGCAGCGGGAGAATGTGAGACAGGTGAGAGGGTATCCTGCTTGTCAGGCCTGTTTGCTGGAAAGAATAGTGAGCAATAACTGGTGCAGGAGCTACAGTAGGGGAATGTATTTTGTGGACAAGTCAGCTGTGGCTGCTGTCTTCCTATGGGTGGCAACAGTCCTCTGTCTTTGCAGTGTAGTGATTCTCACATGGTCATCACCCTACATTCCTGTCCCACCTGCTTGTTACAGTACTGTTAACAAGTTTAGCTTGTCTTACCTTGCTTGTGGTAAAGGGGATCCTTTAATGTCACTCAGTCACAGCCTACACAGCACACTACCTTTTTGCATACATTGTTTTTTTTCTACTTGGTAAGATCTTAAAACAGTCATCGATGTGGACATCATCTTCAGGAGCAAGTGCTGTTAAGATGCTCAAGGGAAGGTGGACAGTCTAAGCACCCTCACTCCAGAGAAAAGAGACCAGAGAGGAATCTTGTCTGTACATACACCCAGAGGGATGGTCTGAAGAGGACAAGGATCAAGTAGTCCTGTTGGTCAAAAGTCAGGCTGTTAACAGGTTTAAACTGCAGAAGGAAAACTCCAGTCTGAAAATT